>PQWD01011073.1:0-168979 GCA_019425675.1 Leucinodes orbonalis | reverse complement strand
CTTCGACACTTCTATTAGAAGCAATGTCCTGCTGAAAAGCGTCGCTAAGCGGCTTTACTATTTCTAGCTGTTGTTGGTCCAAGAGCCCGAAGTGGTAGAACGTCTTCGTCACCTGCGACACTATGGACGGCTCCACGTACGCATTCCCAATTATCATACCCTGAAACGTTTTATTTTTAATTATATTATAACTAAGTAAACTTTGTGGTGTGAATTTTTATTTCAAATTATAAAATACCTACATGACATTTATCTTACAAATACATTGAATTTAGTAAAAATAAGTATGTAGTAAAAATAAGTATGTAGTAAAGAATAAATATATGAAAATATTGACACAACGCCAATTTTTAGACATGTATATTGTAATACAAATTCAGAACAACAGATGAACATATTTTTTTGTAATAACTTTGTTTAGAAGAAACCAGACTAGTACAATTTTTAGATTAGTACAAACGGACATGTTCATGGACACGGACGTACTGTAAGAGGATCAAACCATTGACCTTTGGCGAAAAAGCCCACTTCTTAACCATTACCCCATATAGGTCGTTAATCTTAGTAGTTACATATCTGACTCATTACAATAAACTTACCTGAAAGATTTATTTTTTGCTTACCTTAAAATTAATATCCTTATCCTGACCGGGAATTTCCGTATGTTTGTGAATTTCCATAGCAAGTGCGGGCACATATTTCCCAGCATACGACTCCCCTGCAATGAATAGTGGTGCTGTTCTTAGTTCTGGAAACAGCTGTACTAACTGCTTTATTGTGCTGTACAGATGTTTGGAGTACTAGAAAAAAAAAGAAATCTTAAATCTTAACCGTTTAAAACTAAGAAGTCTAGCGAACAACATTACTAAGTACTTAATTACTGTCATGGTTGCCATTGATAGCCCAAAATGGCTTTGTTGGTGGGATAAGATTCTGTGCGAGCAACACGCTAAACATTGGCATGCCATGACACAGGACACACTCAGATGCGCTGATAGTTATCTTGGGCCCCCAAATATGTATGACCATTTACACCCCAATCAATAATTTCTTACCGTAGCCATATCTCTGGCGTAACCATCTTGGTGGTTGGTGAAGCTGTACCCGGTACCAATGGGGTTCTCAATAAATACCAACGAGTGATTCCGAAGCCATGAGAAATAGTTTCCTGCAAATGAAAATACAATATTTTTTAATCAAGAACGTTCAATATAAAAACCAAATAAAATTAGAGGGACTCAAAAGCGAAAAGCTTTTAAGTTCTGTGAATAAATTAATAATGTAATTGTATTTACTAACATTAGTTTTGTAAGGAAATTGTTACTAACTTTTTATATGGGCTTACCGGCCTGAAATAAACGTTTTGAATTGAATTGAAAAAGAGGAATTTATTTTGATTATAAATTAGTTAGAAATTTCATTTTATCAGGTAAAATACATGCAGCCAATGAGTTCAATACTGCATATAATAGAGGTGCGCCGCATCGGATCCTTATCCAATCCGTTTTCTGAGTCTTCAGAACCTTGATCGCTATATGGCAAAATGCAACAACAACTCAATTTTAAGGAGCCAAAACAGGCTCCTTAATGTTGAGTACTGAGAAACCTTTCACCCGCCTAGCGATATTTAAAATCCTTTTAAGAACATGCATACATACCAAGGTAAGAAAATATTAGTTTAAGCACTCACTTTCAAGATTTCCTCGGTGATTGACTTTAAAGGGACCAATTTCGTTGAAGAGACCAATCATGCTGGAGACTCCCGGCCCTCCCTGCAGCCACACTATCCACGGAGTCTCATTAACAGGTTTGTCCACCACAGGAAAATACCAGAAAAAAGCATTTGAATCGTATGTTTTGTCAACAGTTAGAAACCCAGAGTAACTCTGGAACCCCAGAAATAGTTCTGCGTCCACTGCTGCAGCATTGCGACCGTCTTCGATATTTCCACTTTCAATGTAATTAGTCAAAAGCAACGCCGTACCATTATCAACCGTCTCTTCAGGATCACAAGGTTCAGTTTCATCTGAATGAAGCTCGTTCTCGCTAAGGTCTGATAAAAAGTTTGTACAAGGTCTTCTAGGTTTTGGAGTAAGTGCAGTAAGAATTTCTGATGTATCACTTATATTTAGGTATATGACTCCTGGTTTCAGGACGACTTCTTCTTTGAATATTGTATTTGATAAGACTGACTCTGCGACTCTTCCATGTGCACTATAAATAAATGAACAATAAATAGAGTTGGTTAAAATAAAACATTTTTTTCCGTAAAAAGATACAAAATCTATTGTGTCTGAAAATTACTTTGTGGCGCTAGAGAAAGATATTAAAGTTTTTTTCGATAATACCAATGCCGCCGCTTTCGCTTATCAAATATGTATGTTTATAAATAAATATAGGTGTTAACCGATTTGCCTTACTCCTGTCCTTGGCCTGCTCTCAAATCCAGTCACAGGTATCGGGAAACCTTGTGTCGACGGATGCGGGTTCTATTTTAAACCCAATAAACACAGATAGAACGCGGAATTGAACTTGACCGAGGCTTATCACTTTACATTCAAGTATACAATTTTCTAACTACGTTTAATGTATATGATTGTCTACTTGTATCGTACCAATTAACCCTTCTTTTGCACTATATTTTTTCTGTTTAATATTTGGCATTCAGTCTGACATACTTCGTTTAGGTCATTAATAATTAGTTTAATAACAAAACTGCTCAATACATCGTCGTAGACTAGAACAGGTAAAGAAATAAAATAATTAAATTGACTAAAACGCAAATTCGTGCCAATTCGTATTTTAACTACTTATATCAAGATATTTAAAAAGCTTTTCATGATATTAATAACCGTCTAAAACACCAAATTTTATGAAAGTATTTTTTAATAATAAAAAAATTATAGAAATTTATCGTTTTGACATACTTAATGTAGAGTCACCTACAAATAATACACCAACGACTCTAAAAAGTTCACAAGCTAATGTGGGATACATTGGCCCGAAGTAGGACGTTATTTGCCGTTAAAGATTGCAGTTTCAAACTTGTGACGTACCCAAAGATGTAAACTATTACTATGAGTACTTAAACAGTTTACAGTAATTTGTCTGACGCTTCTCTCTCTTCTCTTATGAGACGATAAATAAGTGAAATATCGATAAAAAGTACCTCAGTCGGTTATGAGCCTAGCTAGAGATTTCTTTGCCATCGCACCATCGTGGTCGTAAATCTGTTTTAAAAAACATTACAAACATACCTTAAAACAAAAGACACTGATATCACACACAACAACAAATTCCCCGCCATGTCACAATGCACCATCACCAAGTATTAATATGTAAAAATAACTTAAATTCACATTGGGCATGCATTTGTTACTAGCACGGGAGTCGGTCACAGAGTGCGCGAGAACCAGGCTTTGCATGATATATCAGATGAACTCTTTGATCTCCGCAATCGCTCGTGACTTGTCACGTGTTGCTGTACTTAAATAATAGTAAAAATAATATTATTTATTGAATTTCACTAATTAAACTGTAATCAACGGTTGAAATTAAGAGTAAACTGTTTAAGACATTTTTTATGCTATCTCATATACTTAACTCAATTTTTCTCTCTATTCAACCTTATTGCGTTTCACTTCTGGACAGTCCCCCCTTTTCTGCGCCAGATATATCGATCCTCCGCTTCCCTCATTCGACCTTTGAGATTTCCTTCAAATTATGGAATATCAAAAGAAACGGCTGGGATATAGAATCGATATTTATATAGACAAGTCATTATCACAATTATAATTTGAAATAAAAGTTATTTCTAGGATATTGATGTTTATTTAAAGATAATTTGTTTATTGATTCGCTAATTATTATGAGCTTATTGTTAGCTCAAGATAGATTTACACAACTAACACTGCCTTACATCATTCATTGCAGGACCAGATCCTCAAAAGATTAAAATCATCCTCAACATAGATTATAGGATACGTTCTATCCCGTTCTTGTGGAACGGGAGGAACGGACATAAAACATATAAAAAGGCCTTTTTATTATTATTATTTATTCATATTAGAAACTGAGTTCGTACATAAATGTATGAAAAACATTTTTGCCAAGTTTTTTAGTTATTAACCTATATCACTGTATCACAGATTAAATAATACTAAAGTCTCTGCTTTATTTCTTTTGGAATTCGTGCTATATTTATTTTATGTTCTTTTTAAACAATGTGTGACATTGTAATTGTGCGCAAAGTAATTAGTATCTTCTTTCTGGATAGTATATCATGGCATAGTACATTTTCAATTGCCATTAATCTTTGCGTCAAAAACAGTTAGAGATAAAAATCTACCTAACGGTTTCATAACATCCGAGAGTAGGGCAGGCTCTCTATGAATTCGGATTGTAATGCGTCGTCTCGAGTGACAGGTGCAGGCAGAGTTGATGTAAAATATCCTTAAAATATCACTAGGCCTGCCTACTATCAGCACCACAGATAATATGATCAAACTTAATAGTACAACGCTTCTGTCAACAGCGGTCCAGTGCAGATTGTTGGGTTTGTTTTTATATTTTAATGTTTATAAGTTTTTTGTGAAATACCATCATCATGGCCATCTCGCCTCTTGCCCGGTGAAGCTGTAAAGGCCAAATGCGGCTAACAGTGTAACGTCGCCACCGCAAAAAAAAGTTGATGTGGGATTGTTGAAATAAAACAAACGTCATAATTTTAAATATTAATTCTATTACTAACAAAAACGTCTCTAATGTGGCTAACGACGTCGGTGAGCCGGGTGATCTCGGAGGTAAGCGTGCGAACTATCTCGTATAAGTTTCTCGCGTTCTCAATTTTTTCCCGCTCCAAACGCAAAAACTCGGCCGCCTCGTCGTCTGGAACAAGCGATAGTTGCGATATTATGGACTGTAGGTATATTTGGAAGAATAATAAGCTTGATATGGGACTTTCCGCAGTCAAGGTAGGAACTGAAAATCGATGGATAGACATTAATTAACATTTATATTTAACATCATCTACATAAGCTTATTAAAATTATATTCTATTCCGAGTTTTCTTCTGTATTACCAACAATGAGGCACCATGTTACCCCGAATTTCATGCAAACGAAGCCGCGGAAAAAATGTTGTAAAGAAAATAGGTGTCAGGCAATAAATGAGTGATTACCAAGCTCGTAATAATGAAATATAATAAACAATCATCAAGGTATTTTGTGTTCGGGCATCATCTGAATGTAAGAAAAGAAAGATGTTGATCACGTGCATCGGTGAGCACGTTCAGCCGTCTACTATTTAAGGATGGAGTCATTAACACCAGGCACCAACCCGCATCAAGCCCGCGCAATGGTTTACGGCCCAATTTCCCCATAAATATGTTTTTTAGGTTATAGGTGTACAGGTCAGTCAGAGAGCTCACCTGATGGTAAGTGATACGACTAACCATGACAGAGCGGGTTTGAAGGAGAGCAACAACTGATAGACAGTTATTATCCTCGATCTACGCCGCACTGCGTCCGTCACCAGAGACAACAGATGTTAGGTCTCTTATACCCAGTAATTATACTAACTGAAACACAAAAGTGCATAACACTTCTGTTTCACGGGACGATATCTGGCACTGCGGTGGTACCTAGCAAATGTCATGTGGGAAGATCTGTTTCTTGCAGTAGGACGATAGCTGATAATGATATGTTAGACTCAGCGTAGTATGTACCGTCTGTAATAATTTGTGATCTTAGATAAACAATGAACTAACTGGATGCACAATCTCACCCAAAAAGGGTCCACGGCCAAATCAGCCCTCAGCCCATCGCGTCAGTTGGCCAGAATTTTCATTCAATTTTACTTGTCATAATGACGTAGTAGAGTGCTTGCGCTTTTTTGATTTTGTATATTATATAAGTTTATTTTGAAGTTGATATTTTTTTATTTTTAATAACCTCGTAACCAACAAAGTGTGTGTCTAGTGTTTCTACCTATCTAATGGATAGGTCATGTCTATAGCTACGGAGATAATTAGTTAAACACCAACTCTGCTTGAGTTGGTGTTTAAAACTACAAACCATTAAAAAATAACATACCTGAATCATCTCGCTGGAGAGTTGGCTTGTCCTCCGTCGAGCTAGGGCCTTCACACTCATCAACCTCGGACGCTTCCCTCGAGTGCTTTCTTTTTCTACTCCTTGTCTTTCTTATAGGTTCTGGATTTGAGACTACAGAAAAAAGTTGTCATCATTATAGTTTGCCTATAATGTCCGACTGCAGGCAACAAGGCTTCTAAATCTAAGATAAGGTTGTAACACTACATATCAGTAAATATGTATAGCTTGGTTGCTTCGTTACCTACTTTAGATCAGATAATAAATATTCGCATCACTTCCACGACTAGCGAAACGTCGCGTTTTGTTGAAGAAAGGCTCGGTAGAGCGTCGGTGGCTCAATGGTGTGGACTGTTGTCTACCGATCGGGAGGGCGCAGGTTCAGATCCTGCCACGTACCAATGTGTTTTAAATTTTCTAAATTGTATGTAAGTTATCCGACGCTCTTACGGTAAAGGAAAACATCGTGAGGAAATCTGCGCACGCCTGCGAAGAGATTAAAAGGTGGGCCTGCGTGGACGACTAAGGTCTAATCACCTATACAGGTAGGTTCGTCCCCTCGGTGGGGACGTTTAATTAGCTGATTATGAAACGATATCGTTTTTACAACGCAAACCTTATGTAGTCGTCTTGGCAACATTTTACATGATATGTTTTGCTCGGATCATTTGCTTTCGGACAATCAGGTGATTCAGCCCGCTATGTCCTATCAGAACTGGGAAAAATCGCACAATGCAGGGGCCGACGACATAACGTGCCTTTCAAAGCACGGAATCATTTGTTTTCTAACATTCAGGTGGTTTAATGTCCAACCCGAACTGGGAAAAATCGCACAATGCGGGGGCCGACGATATAACGTGCTCTTCGAAGCACGAAATCATTTGTTTTCGAACATTCAGTAATTCATTTACGTAACGGAACTAGGGAAAATCTCGTCTTCCCATGGAATCGAACCCACGCAGATAAGATGACGCAGTGATCAAAAACCAACTCTTAGATCACTAGGGCTAACAAGTGGGAGTATGGTATGTCATCTATTTTTTCGAACTGACTATCGCTGTTGGCCGCAGATGGCCTAAAGGCCATCAAATAAAAGCTGTAAACAGCTTCACCGGGCTATTGACGAATGCAGATGGCTCTCAGCCCTAAACATTTACACGAGCCTAAGGGCTTCCCAGAGTGGGTCTCCAACCTCGACTTAGGGCGCTGCGGATGTGATGTATGAGTGAACGCCGTCGGTTATACTGACTGGC
This sequence comes from Leucinodes orbonalis, assembly GCA_019425675.1. Lineage (NCBI taxonomy): Eukaryota > Metazoa > Arthropoda > Insecta > Lepidoptera > Crambidae > Leucinodes > Leucinodes orbonalis. The sequence continues at coordinate 161,616 of PQWD01011073.1, read as the reverse complement.
TAGCTTTAGCTTTAGGAAAAATAAATTCATTTTGTTCGATAACTTCAACTCTATTATTGTTTGTGACATTGCAACTCCCGGTTGGTATCAGACCCCACATCAGACTCGGTTATGCAATCACCATAAACAAACATGAGAGCGTCGGTGGCTCAATGGTGTTGACTGTTGCCTTCCGACCGGGAGGGCGCAGGTTCAAATCCCGCCACGTACCAATGTGTTTTAGAATTTATACGTTATCCGACGTACTTACGGTGAAGGAAATCATTGTGAGGAACCTGCGCACGCCTGCGAAGAGAATCAAAGGTTGTGCGTGACTGGGCCCGCGTGGACGACTAAGGCCTATACACTCTATACGGGTAGGCTCGTACCCCTCGGTGGGGACGTTTAATGAACTGATGATGATGAAACAAACATGTACAGGTCACCTAGCTAGACACACATAATAAAATAGGTCAAAAGTCACCGATAAGTTTGTCCCCTTAATGATTAGTAACATTTATATATTTAACAAAAAAAAGAAATGGTTACACATAAGATTCATATTAAAATATAAAAAAGATAAAATTTAAATAAATCAATAAATGATAAAAAGCAAAAAGGCTTACCATAACATTGATTTATAGACGAATTATTGTCTTCATTATTATGTAACCCATCTTCATCGGTGTCCTGAAATAGAAACATGACTGCTCATTTTTTTGCTTATAATTGTTTTGACCTTTACTTTGATATATTTTATACAAAAGGCATGAAAAAAACGTTTGTAGGTAGGTACTGCCCGGAAGTCAAACCCATTACTATACTGTAATCGCCGACTTCTCAACCACTTCCCCATATAGATATTTATTTGTACATGATTATGCAGTATTACTTCACCATTCGGAACTAAAACATTTGTAACAAGGGTATAAATAAAATAAATAAATATCCACTGACATTCACACAGCGCCATCTAGTCCCAAGTTAAGCGTGAAGCCTGTATTATGGGTACTAAACAACGGATAAATATACTTATATAATTTTTTTTTGTAAATACATACATACTATACATAGAAAACACCCAGACCATTACAAATAGACATGTTCATGCACACAAATGTTTGTGCTGCCCGGGGATCGAACCCGGAACCCTTGGTGTTGCAGCCGACCTCTCAACCGCAACACCAAATGGGTCGTCAAACCTGGGTATCTACCTTGTATATTGAATAATCGCTTTTAATAGGTTCAAGGATAGGAATAGACTTCATGGAGTCATTTGCAGCTGTACGACATTTGTAGCTCTTATCCACCTCGTCTTCTTAACCCTTTGACCGCCAGAGACGCCTTGAAAGGTCACAAATAATAGCTTTTCCATTATGTCTGAAATCCTGGCAGACAAAAGGCTAAGGGTAGCTTTTAAAAACAATATTCTTAACCGCTTCTCCAATGATACTCAGTATATTATCTTCCATCACGGACAGTATAATCCTATCAGGAGCGGGCCTAATGAAGTCTTTGGCTACTACATTTGTCGCTTCTGTAACAAGGGGTACCCACCTCGTCACCTAAAGGGTCGCTTTTGATAATAATATTTTCAACCGCCGCTTCTCCGATGATACTCAATATGTTCTCCTCCATCACGGACAGCGGCGTGATCCCATCAGGAGCTGGTCTCATGCTGTCTTTCGCTGCTTTCAACTCGATAGCTCGTCTTCTGACTCTGTACTTCCAGTCACACCAGTACTGGAAATTATGGAGATATTTTCTTGCTGTCAAGGATTTATGACACTAGAACCTAGAGCCTAGTTTCATCGAGCCTGAAGTCCGTAGTCCTGAAGTGGAACGAATAAGTCAGGCATAGCTGTTCTGTCAAACATCCACACAGAGCCAAATAGCAGTTTCTTAATTAAACCCTGGAACCTGTATAAATGGACAACGGAAAATCATGCTTCATGATCAGCTCATTATACATCCCCACCGAGCGGCACGAGCCTACCTGTAAAGGCTAATCAGGCCTTAGTCGTCTACTCGGGCCTACTGCGACTTCAAGCACAACTTTTAATATTTATTTTATAATAATTTTTTTTTACGCAGGTTTCCTCGGGATTTTTTCCTTAACCGTAAGAGCCGTTAAGTAAATAAAGGTTCACATAATTCAAAAAGACGTTGCAGGATTTGAACCTACACCCTCCAGGTCGGAAGGTTACAGTCCACACCAATGAGCCACTGACGACGCAATATCTCAATCCATCGTACATATATGCTTTTTATTATGAGTAACCCAAAGAAAACACCTAAACCTGCATATACAAACAGATATGATAATAAACACAAGTATCTATATGGAACCAATATTGGATTCTATTAACTATTCTACAAAGTATACAAACTTCAAAGCCCACCTTAGACCATGCCTTCCCATCCTTAACTGCCCCATCTTTGAAAACATTCAGTTTCTTTGCGCAGAGATTCCACAATTTAAGTGTGTGCAATTTTCCTCGGCGGCCCCTAGTGAGCCCTTTAGCCAGTTCCTGATGTTCCTTCAGGAACTCTAGCAGTGCTTTAAGTTGGGGGAACGTCACTTGTTTCCTTATCTTCAAATCTAAGGCAAAAGTAAGTGAATATACCAAAACGTTATAAAGCATATAAGTAATAACGTCTCATTCACATGGCAAAACACAACTTGCGCTTTCAATCCGGCCGCCTGCCTTTGGGTCGAAATAAGACTCTACCACACCTCAAGAAAGAGTTTCTATTGTTAACTTTAATTAATCGCAATCTATGTGATATAGCTATATGTTACCCCCCCCCCTTCCAAGAGCCTGGCGCCAGGCTCTTGAACCTTTCGCAGACCAGTGCAGGACTTTAGCTTCACAATATTTTGCGGAAGACCGGGATATCTGGCGCTTGAAGAGATCCCGGTCCTTCGATTTTCTTATCCAGCCTCTACCATACGTGACCAGCCGATTGACACTACAAATTGCTGATCCGGCGAGTTACGTTGATAACTTTATTTCTCTCACGAATGTAAATGACATCTTTGCGGATTTATTCATGAGAGAAACCTCCAGCCCAACTCGCTCCACTGCCCGATGCGTGACATTAAATTTGTGAACTATTCCCGCAGTCAGTCTCCATGTTTGCGCTGCTGTTTTTTTTAATCGACCCTTGTTTTTTTTAATTGGGCTGGAGGTCGTGCTACGTTTGCCATAAATTAATCATAATGATATGCAAATAAAAGCGGAGGACCGGGATATCTGGCGCAAAATGGGCGAGACCTAATCCAGCAGTGGACTGCAATAGGTTGAATAGGATATGCAATGCAAATGTTTGTGAGTTTTTTCAGACAAAAACTGCTGAACGAATTTTACGGTACTTTACTGTAGTATATTTCATACATCAGAATAAAACACAAGCTGCAAATCAGAGTTTTCAATACAGTTTAAATATAAAAAAAAAATTGATTCGATTAGTGAATGTATATTAAGATACTAATCGAATCAAATTATTTTTTAATAATGCCAAAGCATTTTAGGTGAAAGAGAAAAAAAGAAAAAGAGTCTATTGCCGCTAAAATTATTTCAACCTATTATGGAACACCTACATGTGTTTTATTCTATTATTTTACCATAATACAACATACACATTTAAGTAGAAATACAGTAATGTTCTATGCCAACAAACGATAGATAATAGCTACCAACCTGGATCCATTGTTTCACAGAAAATAATTAATGATATCACAAATTCCACTTCATCAATTATTAGAATAATGTTAACGTTGCCTTTTTGAATTATACTTGTATGTCTTTTAAACAAATGAAATCCATATACACAAAGTATTGTGTGGAATCTTATATATCGTTATCGTTACTAAATCGTCTCGGTATTCGATCGAGTTCTTTGTCGTGACATTTACTTGCGAGCCATTATACTCCGTCTCTTTTGTTCAAGCCAGAACTCGTCGCACAGTATACGCATGCGTCAATGGCGCATTGCGCGCGCATTATACGATCAATTTAAACTTATCAAAATAACGTGATCCTTTAGCGCTGCAATCACTGATATATCTAGTTCATTTAAAGTGTTTTTTAACAGTTTACTTTAGCGAATTCCATAAATTAGTCATGTTTGTTAAAATAATTACAAGTCATTTAAAATAAGTGTGTTTCGTAGTCACTCTACAACGAGCTTTACAAGTATCAAAGCTAGTTTTGTATGAAAAAAGCGCTGTCATCGCTTTCTGGTTTACTGCAGTATATTTGTGATGACATCACAACAAATACAACCTCATATCCAACATTCGTATTATACGACTGATTTAAAGAGACTATCCATCTCAATCAGCCTATAGAAAATTCAGACATACGGTATTTGGCAATACTGCATTTTATAGATCTATTGACGAAAGAATCTCTTGCCTACCGAGACCAGATTTATCCTTCCTTCAGGGGATCAGAACATTTTAATAGTATTTTCAACAATTAAATTACCCGAATAATTTGTTTATTGAAGAAATGGTTTAATAGTGCTTGGTAAATATGGTGTGGTACAGCTTCAAGCTTCTGGGACGGGTAAGTTTAGTTTTGTAGATAATTAAAATATTATAAATATACTCGGAAATCAATTAAATGACCAGTGAAAAGTAGTTGCCATTATTTAAAGTATTTGATTCATTAAACGTTTAAGACGTAGATGGTAATACAATGAAATTTACAAAAATGCATATTACGCAAAAGAAACAAAATAGGCCACAGAAAGGACAAAATTAGCAAAACAGGGATTAAGGAACCTTATTATAATAAATAAAGTACTTTTAAGTATTTTAGTTAAAACAAATATTAATATTTCCGATAGCTACTCTTAAAAAACGATGATGTGTGTTAAAGTGTTCAATGCTAAACTAACAGTAAGTACCTATTGAAATTAGTTTTTCAGATTATATTAAGAGAATTGGTCAAAATATCCAATAATAATATAATTTTTATTTCAAATATAAACTTAAATATTTCAATGATTGATTAAATTTTTTAACGTACACACCCACACGTAATTGACGTTATTCTTTTTGCGTTTCATATAATATAATAATAATCACGTCATCAACCTTAAATGTATTTTGTTAGTTAGATTCGATTCAGTAACAATCGAATTATCTGTGGTTTTTTTTAAACCAACCAACGCTTTTCGGGCTTGCACCTGAAACCCGCCAAAGATAAAATTCGATAGAGTTAGAGAGATTAAGATCAACAATTACAAAAAACAGTGCCTCTTGCTACTTTTATGAAGCCTAAATGATTATGGAGGAGATTACAATATTTCCCAGAGTTTTTTTAAGCAATTTAATGTGATATTTTTTATCAGAATATCAATAAGCCAGTGGAAGGAGTGTAAAAATGTTAAGCTATATTGTCTCAAGCTGTATGTAAGTGCCTAATGTTAGGCTAGATACGCGAAAAACACATTATGTGACGTCGTTTAAACAATCGAATAGTGAATTCATCAATCGAATCAACTAATTTCTCACGGACCGACCTTGAGATCTCCGTAATTATTACAGCGTTTCAGTAGAATTTATTTTTAATCTGCTCTAAGGAAACGGCTATCGCGACTGACCGCCTAGTCCTCGCACTTGAAAACAATGGATGGACAGTAGGCTATAAACCTCCGCGGCAGTCGAGCGCACTCATTGGCATTACCGGATAAATTCCTGGCTCGCGAGTTGTCAATTTATTTCCCGCCAAAACTAGTAAATAGTGTACTTTAATTATTTATCTGTATGTATTTCGAAGTGTTTCGTTTGCTTCAAATATCTGGGATTTTTATTTATATTTGCTTCTTAGATTGAGATGCAAATGGAAATTGAAGTTGATGTGGTAAGTTTCCCTTAACTAGGTACCTACTTCTTTACCAAGAACAAATCAAAAGCCTTGTTCTATAAATAGGGCCTATTTGAAGTTTTATGTTTATGTTCATTCTGTTTTTTGTGCGATACCGAGTTTGAAACTCAATTGCGTAAGTACCAAGTACCACAAAGTTTCATTTTTGTTTTGGTGACTCTTTCATTTAGGTTACTAGCGGTTTTGGCAATTCAAATTCTCGTATTTATTTTAATTAAAACCCAATCTTTTAATGTCCTTAATTAGTTAGGTACTTCTTCAGTCATACAACTTGACGTCTGATACTTGCTTTACTAAGGTCTCCTATAGCTAAGTACTTTTACTATGGCAGTTTTTTAATATTCAATTGTCTTAAATAACATATTTATTTTATTATTAGAGATAAATAATTGTATTTTTCGAGATTTAAAAACAAATTGTATGTGTTATATTATAATAGCTTAACAACTTGATGTTATTTTATTATGTTAGGTGACATTAGTATTATTATAAGGTAAACATTGGAATATATTATCTGTTTTTACCTTAGAACCAACTCATAGATAGCAAATGAGTTTAGTTCGTGACTGTTTATTTACAAGCAGATAAACGATGTGTTGCGTGATCTAGACACTTTCTATGCCGACTTTGTCTAGCTACAATTAGCGTACTAAGTACGATACGATAGTGTGTCTAGGTATTTTCTATAGTTATCAAGTCAGCTTGTTAATATAATTTAATTTGTGTGCGCGTCTTTTTCGCCATTCGGATGACCGGCACGTACCATCTCCATTTTCTCCCCCAACATGTACAGGCTAGCCCCTCCTACAACGCCTGATCCGAGATTCGAGTCTCACTTTGGGACATCCTAAGGCTAGTTGCATAAACTTTCATCATCAGCTCATTATAAATCCCCTCCGAGGCACGAGCCTACCCGTCAAGTGTGTATAGGCCTTAGTCGTCCACGTGGGCCCAGTTAGTCGAATTCACGCACAACCTTTGAATCTCATCGCAGGCGTGCGCAGGTTTCCTCACGATGTTTTCCTTCACCGTAAGAGCGTCGGATAAACTTACATATGGTTTTGAAAAGACATTGGTACATGGCTGTATTTGAACCTGCACCCTCCAGATCGGAAAACAACAGTTCACACTAATGAGCCACCGACGCAACAAAGGCAGCTGAACAACGATTTACCCCAATCATATACTTCAGAGGTTCGGACTTTAGCCCACCGCAATGATCCATTGCAAGTCTGCTGACCTACATTACGATACTATTCGTAACGTACCATAACCAAGTGACTTTGCTCCCAAAATTTGTTGACGTAGCTCCTTCACTGTCATTAAATTACATAAAAAAGAGCTATGCTATACATACATACATATAACTTATACTTTATGTGGCTAGTTGTTTATGGCTCAGCTTATGTAAACGTCAGTATTGGTGACATTGATAAATTGAGCAGCTAATATGCCGCACCCTGTCTTTAATTACATCCTATACTCACATTAGGTAATCAAAAGAGTGTTTCCACGATATCACATGATCGCGTATCCATTCAATTAGTATGAAACTAATCACACACTATAATCATTTAATGGATATCGCAACGGCAATGACTATTGATAGTAAACATTAAATTGTATATATACAAAGCTATAGGCGATCGTGCTAAAAAAATAATGTTTAAAATTTATACATTATACAGTTAGTTAGATTAGGCTAAGTATTCTGAAAACCTAAAGAAGCGTAATTTTTTTTAAGCCATACTTTGAACCTTTGATGGACAATCATTTCATTTAACTTTTAATATCTACGAATAGGGGTTTAATAAAACAATGCATTGTAGGTAACTTTTTGATACATTTCTTTCTGCAGCGGTTAAATTCATGACTTTTGGATTTGATTCCTTTTTCTATTGAGAAGAGAGATGCTCACGAACGAACTTCATATATTTATTAATAACTAAAAATTACCAAATAGCTTATAATTATAGCGTCGATTGCTGCGGTTGAAGTAATTTTGGAACGGTCCGGCCACGAGTCACGGTCTTACTCATCTTATGATAATTAATTTAAGAATATCTTATGAGAAATTAGATTACGAGTAGCACTTTTTTCTGAAAATATCAGCATTTAAAATAAATCGATCCTCAGTGATTTGTCGATGGCATCGAGCAAGGTCGACGCATAGCCATTAGCCTCCGTGCTGCTGTGATTTGAATACCAAAACACCTTTAAGTGCTTTCCCATAGAGGATAGCGATACGATACTTATTTATGCGATGACTATCGAGTCGTATAAATACCTTGATATTGATATTTTTCAACTTTTTTAAGATATAAATACAAGTAAGCAACATGTATCTTAATCAAATTTCACATGAGGAATATATTGAGGTACTGTTTTGATATCCGAAGAAGGAAATTGAATACGTGTGTTATGAATAGCAAAGGGATCTTCAATAGATATTGCTTGAGTACTTAACTTATTTAAAACTGTTGAGCAGATCAGATTTGAATGTAATCTTTCGATTGAGTACATTAATTAATTCCAATGACCATGTCACAACAAAATATGTTTGAAGGTAAAAACTTACTTTTGCCAAAAGTTTATAAAATGTATATATTCCAAAAGACTACGTTATAGTATCTGAGAAGGCAAGGGATTTTTAACAGTTATAATACCTACTTGACAATAACTTTAAAATTTAATTTACAAAGTTTTGTTGTTATTCATTACTTTCACAAAACAAATGAAACTCCTGTTATTGCACACCAATTTTCTAAACGAGATTTTGACGACGATGATGATGAAGTTTATGGAACATTTTATTGAATCATAAAGACATGTCCACGCCTAATGTTTTCATATCCAAGACGCCATAAACGTCAATGGTGATGAGAACCTACTTTAGCTGTACGATACTACTACTTATATGAGCAATTTTTGGTTTATAATTTCACATTCAATGGTTTTGAATTACTAACTATATAAAATCCTTAACTAACTTTAACTTGACTTCCTCTTGATTCTGTTGTCTAAACTTAAAATTGTATGTTTATCTCGTTGGACACTACACTCATAATTTGAGGTCTTAGCTAAGGTTTTTCTCTGCTTATTGCCATCAATGTCTTAAACATCAAATACTATCAGTTCAGTGCCCAAATTAAACGGAATTTTGTTTTGGTTGATGTATCTCTTCATTTAGAATTGGAAATAAAATAGCATTGTTAGTTTTATGAAGCATAGATATACTCAGCTCAGAATATACTAGGTGGTAGATTCGATACTGAGTCGTCTAGGTAGGTACCACCGAAGTGCCAGACATCGTCCCGTGAAAGGGAAGTGCTATGCACTTTTGTGTTTCAGGACGAGAGCACTGCAGCTAGTAAAATTACCGGGTATAAGAGACCCTAACATCTGTTGTATCTGGTGTCAGGCGCAGTGCGGCAATGACGGAGAATAACAACTGTCTTTCAATTGTTGGTCTCCTTCAATGCCCCTCTGTCGTGGTCAGGCGTATCACTTACCATCAGGTGAGCGTCTTGACCGTCTGTACACAATAATAAGGTCTATTACAAATTGTGCAATGCCACTCTTTTTAAACTACAATTCCTACGTTGCAGCACACAGTTCATCCTGCCTCATCAGAAATCAAGGTTGGACACAACGCACCGCCGGGTAAGGGACCATACGGATCTTGGTGCACCCCTGATTCGACGCCTATTCATAAAAAGTATTTATTTTCGCTCCAATTTGTTACATTTTTTTAATAAGATATTTTCTTAAAGTCATGCCCTATTACCAATTTCAGATTAACGCAAACAAATTCCAGTGTTGAAAATAAGTCGCAAATTAAGGATGACACAAGGAAAAACGATGTTAAAGGGTGAGGTTTTATATATTCTAGCCATAAAGTTATCGCTCTATAGATTCTAGAGAGTTTGTTTCTTTTTCAGTCCATTTCTGCGAATGCAAAAGGTTCGTCTGTTCACCTCGCACTCGGACTCCGAGTACAACTCTATGAATGACATCACCGAAACACCTACTGAGCTTAAGGACTTGAAGGAATCGAAATCACAGGAACATTCTAAACAACCGTAAGAATATAAATTGTTTGTTAGGAAAATTTCAAGTAAATTTTATGTATGATGCGAACAATAATAGTTTGAAAATTGTTTCGCGTGGGTCCTCTTACTCACTCTTACGTCCATACATCATATTGTTACGAGCTGGGGGTTCAGGATAAATTATTGTCAAACACGAAGAATAACACGGTAACACACTTTATTAATTAACCACAATTAATTACACACAACACTAATTACACTTACACTCTTACTAATTAATCAATTAACGCACGCACTATAATCCGTAATTAACACTGCACACTATAACACAACACTTGATGAGTCCGTATAATATCCGCACGCACTCGTTATAATCACTCGATAACTCTTCACACTGTTATCTTACACTCGACGATCCCTTAGATATCGCTTTATCACTCGCTTCTTCCTTGTAGTCGCAGGTACTTCGCTCTTCGTTCGCTCTTGAGTAGAACACAAGACTACCGGCGCACCCATCGGTCCGCCTTATATACCTGTCCGCCCGCTAACCTCGAAGCGTCGACGACATTCTACATAGTTCGCGAAATATCTAGAACATGCTAGACTCTTTGCTATTTGACAATTCGCATGTCATACTCTATAGTGGACTAACGTCACATATTAGCCGCCATATTTAATGTCATTTTAATTACGTCAATTCGTAACAATATCATTAATTAATTTATTTATTTAATCATTAATAATACAGTACAAAACAAATACATGAAGAAATTTGTACAAAGGCACTGCTTATTTCATTCTTCCAGCAGGTCCAAAAATAGGAAATTAAATGTGAGAGGTTAACAGTGTGCACATTATATTGTTTTACCAATAAGATAGGTACCCTATAAGTATATTTATTTTATCTGTGGTATTATGGAAAATTTACTAATAACTTGCTTTTTTCAATTTTAGTTACAACGATTCTTAATCAGACTATCAATTTGTTACGTAGTAACACGACTAATCAAGACACTAACGATTAAACTAAAGAATCCTTACATGTCGGATATCATCGGGTCATGCAGTGGGAGTCTGTTCAAACAAAATGAAAACGAGTCATTTCGTGACATAAGTTTGTTTTAAATATGAATCAAGTGGTTTCTTTACATTTTATTAAAAAACCGGGATTCAGCCTGTGTTTGTTTGTGTTGAAATTAAAGCCGTTTACGAGGGTTCCTACTATCTATTTCTGTGTTCTGGATCAAAAGGTGATTTGTTCACAATAGTAAAAAATCAACTAATATGCAATATAAAAATATCTTTGGTCATCACCAAACAGTCCCACGTCAGAACCGCCAGCGCCTCCAGTAGAGACGCCCCAAAGTCCAGTGCCATCGTCGCCAGCCAAGAAATGCCGCGGCTTCTTGCGGCTGCCCTTTTGCGACCCGTTCGTGCCCATCGACCCGCAGGGTGAGTCATTAGAACACGTTTATTGCCCTTTGTAATTAAATCGATACCAACCACTCGGTTGGACGCCAATTTAGGAGGCAGCCCTGTTCAAGACAATTTACTTCAATAGCATTGCAATTAAATCCAGCATCGCAATTAGACTTTATCCTGGTATTACGTGTTTGCAGATACTTTTAGATAGTGGTATTTTCTTTTTGATCTGTTTTATAATATGATTTAATAATATGAAATAAAACATCAAAATAGGAAAATATAAATTTGTTTTTTAATTGTATATAGATACTCGTACACTTCTCTATGCACCTCTTCTAAATTCCTTTCCAAGTTTCCACAAATGAGTTTTTCAAAAATTAAAGAAGTGACATTTGGAACTTATGCGCGAAAGTATCTTCTTTGGTTAAAATCGTAATTATTGAGATGTTTGTGTTGTACCTAATTAATTACATAGTTTAGCCAAAATATAACTTGTCATAGAAAAATTTGCTTATTATATAGGTATTATAGTTTTTTTTTAATGCAGTAAAGGGCAAACGACCAGACGGCTCAGTTTAGTATATAAAAGGTACTCTGTACGGCTCACCTAATTTTAAATGCCCGCCGCGGCCCATGTACATTTGCAATACCAAAAGGTCATATTAATGTGTTGCCGTTAAAAGGGAATACGTACATTCTTTTTTAGGTTACCAGGTCATATTGCTCAGTACGAGTATAATATTGGTATACGATCATAAAATGAGCGTTGGTGGCTCATTGGTGTGGACTTTTGCCCTTCGATCTGGAGGGTGCAGGTTTAAATCCCGCCGCGTACAAATGTATTTACGAATTTTCCAAATTATATGTACATACCTTTAGCTTACGAAGAAATTGCAATCCGAGTCCGCAGTGGGCCCGCGTGGGACGACAAAGGCCTTTATACCCTTTAAGGGTAGGCTCGTGCCCCTCGCTTGGGACGTATAATGAGCTGATGATGATCATAAATTCGACAACTATCAATTATTCGTTATTATGAATAAGTATTTTGTAAAATTAAACTCACATTCAGCTACATTTTTAAGTCAATATGTAATATGAAAATCAAAGTCATGAATACAAATATGAAGCACACACACACATATATTAATACCCCTTTTATTGTATTATATACTCGTATGGGAAACTTAGTTAAAAATAAATATTTGTTCAATCAATCAATCAGCCAACATTCGTCCACTGCTGAACATAGGCCTCCCCCAAAGAGCGCCAACCATCCCGATCCTGAGCAGCCCGCATCCATCCTCAAAATATTTGTTCAGTAAAGGGTTTTGTTATAAGGCTAGGTTATTTTATTTATCTATTCCATCATCATCATCTTTCTTAATAGGTATTAAGATATAAGACATGGAAAAAATAATGGGACTGTCATTTACAAAACCTATTCAGGGTGGTCTATTAAATATCAGTAGCAGTTACAATTATAGTAGTGGTATATTATAGGGCGCGGGTACATCAGCTGGCTGCTGCTAGTGACTTTCTGCTACAGCTACAATGCTTGGTGCATCGCATTACGCGCCACCTTTCCGTACCAAACACCAGAGAACACCCCTCTCTGGATGGCCGCCGACTACATCTGCGACCTTATATACCTGATCGACGTGAGCATAGTGAAGCCCCCGGCTTATGTACCTCCATGAGGGCTTTTGGGTGGACAACCTGTCGGAAACCAGGAAGAATTATAGGAAGAAACTGCAATATAAGGTACATTTTTTTTTGATTGACGACCCATTTGGTGTTGCGGTTGAGAGGTCGGCTGCAACACCAAGGGTTCCGGGTTCGATCCCCGGGCAGTACAACATTTGTGTGCATGAACATGTCTGTTTGTAATGGTCTGGGTGTTTTCTATGTATATGTATGTATTACGAAAAAAAAAATGTATTTAAGTATATTTATCCGTTGTTTAGTACCCATAAAACAGGCTTCACGCTTAACTTGGGGCTAGATGGCGCTGTGTCAATGTCAATGGATATTTATTTATTTTTGTTTTATATGTATGTATGGCTGTGTGTATATGTCGGGATAGCAATTCATAACCTACACTCGCATTTTGGCTTACACAAAATTGATCTGATTCTTGATTTTCGAAAGTCAGGAAAGTAATGTTTAATAGCTGTAAGTATAAAAAGAACTTACTAGTTCGCGATCACTCAAACGTAAGATGGAATATGCTTAACATACTGTGTGCCCTATGATTAGAACAGAAAATATCTAATAGACTCATCTTCATTGTCTGTATGATTTTGAGGTAGGTATCAATGTTATGAATCAATATTTTTTTCTGATACTCCTTATTCTATGATGTATTTTGTTGCAGTTCGACGTGATATCTCTAACTCCATTGGACTTACTTTACTTCGTCTTCGGAACACGCATGGTCATTCTACGATTCCCAAGGCTGCTGAAGCTGCAAACATTTTGGGAGTTCCACCAGGCTATGGATCGAGTTCTTTCTTCTCCCTATGTGGTAAAATATTAACACTTATTTTAACTTTCAAATCACTATATTTTTGTGTGATAAGAATAAACATTTTATTTATTTTTCAGGTCCGAATCGGCAAAACGCTCTTTTACATATTTTACTTGATCCATCTAAATGCTTGCGCGTACTACGCCATGAGTAACTACATAGGTAAGATTTATGATACATCCCTTTTTATTGTCAAACCAGAAAACTCAATTTGCAAAAAAAAATATTGTTTATATTCTCATGTAGGTAATTGTCTTAATGTAAATAAAATCTTAAACCTCGCCAAGTTTCTAATCGATAAACATATAAGGCACTGAATGGGCCACCATTGCATATCCTTTGCTATCATCATCAGCTCATTAAACGTCCCCACCGAGGGACACGAGCCTACCCGTATAGGGTGATAAGGCCTTAGTCGTCCACGCAGGCCCAGTGCGGATTGGACGACTTCACACACCCTTCGAATCTCTTCGCAGGCGTGCATGAAGGTTTCCTCACGATGTTTTCCTTCACCGTAAGAGCGTCGGATAACGTTATACGTATAACGTAACGATAAAATTCGAAAACACATTGGTACGTGTCGGGATTTGAACCTCAGCCCTCCTGGTAGGAAGGCGACAGTCCACACCATTGAGCCACCGATCCTTTGCTAAATCCTCAGCTAAATTGTTGCAGCTGAAATGTATTTTAGGTTTTTGCACCACATCCATAATTTGGTAGTTGAAGTCCGGCTCGAAGGAACAACGTATAAAATTGTGCCGATATTTTCAATATAGCGAAACGATATTTATCTCTTTTACCAATATATTCTTTTCTTCGTATTTTTGAGTTATGAAGTAACCTTTTTTTCGATTAACAAAATTAAATTAAAAAAAAATCACCCATAAAGGTCTCGCTTCCAACGAGTGGGTGTACAACAACGAGGGTAACGCGTACATTCGCTGTTTCTACTTCGCCACGAAGACTGCCACGTCCATTGGAAAGAATCCCAAACCAGAGAATACGGAGGAGTACCTGTTCATGACTGCCGCTTGGCTCATGGGTGTGTTTGTGTTCGCGTTGCTGATTGGACAGATTCGGGACATCATCGCCACTGCTACCAGGGCCAGGGTAATTCTAGATTTTTCTAACAGTTTCATTACATACGTCCCGATTTTCTCATGAAATAGAAGTGTTTTGGATTTCTGTGTTTCGGAATGTAGGCATCGTATCTAGTAAAATTTCCGGGTATAAGAGACCTTATAGCTTTGTCGCGGTGATAGGCGCAGTGCGGTATTGATGGAGAATAATAACTGTCTATCCGTCGTCGGTCTCATTCAATGCCAAACTGCTATGGTCAGTATCACTTACGATCAGGTGAGCGTCCTGACCATTCCGTATAATTTGTTACTAACATCTTTGGCTCATTATTACATACACGATTTCTCCGAAATGAAAAGAGTTCGGTTGGGAGGAGTTAACGCATCTGCCGTATAGTCCCTCAGTTTTCCACCTGTTTCAGTCTCTTCAGAATTCATTAGGCAGTGTCAGGTTAATATTTATCTAAAATCGTGTATGATTTCAAATGGAGCACACTTATTTTTACGTGTATTGAGATGAAACCAAACCAACTTGGTAAAATTTATGTTTTTTTTTGTAAATTTATTAATTAGTTATTTAACTTTTGACGTACTTTGTACGTAGCAAATTTAATTGAAATTTAATTTGGAAATAATGCCTTTGAGGCGTATTTCTTAAAAAAAAACTTTCTGTTTTTCAGACTGAATACCGCAAAACAGTCGACAGTTGCACCCGATACCTGAGACGACTTAACATGCCGGCGTCGCTCCAGAGACGTGTCACCTGCTGGTTTAACTACACCTGGAGTCAGCAGCGGTGCTTTGGTATATATTTGTTAAAGCCATTTATTGATTTAAATATAAGTTTTGACCTATTTAACCCATTGAAGGCCGGGAATCCAGACACAATAGAAATTCTATTGTGGCTGGCGCTTTAAGGCGTCGTTGGCGGTCAAAGGGTTAATGAGGACAATTCTCGAGACTAACCAGGTAAAACGGTAAAGGCAGACAGGCAGACTTTTCGGAAAAATATTTTGAATCAAGAATAAAAAATTCAAATATCAAACACTGCACTAAGTATAACATATGTTTAGCGAGATTCCCCAATAGTCTTGTGTCAGTTTCAGAGCCCAGTATCTGAATACACAGCTTCGATAATCTAGGTCGAATTTGAAAAGCTTATATATACTTTAAATAATAATCACATTGTTCACAGACGAATCGAAAATTCTCAACTCTTTACCCTTCAACATGAAGCGTGACGTGGCTCTGGCTGTTCACATGTCGACTCTTAGCAAGGTATTTTTTATTAGAAGCTGATTTTTATTATTTTGATATTAAGGTAATTTCATTGATGGTGTTAAGTATGGAATACTGACCGAAAATTGATGCTTTGAGCATGTTGCGGGAACAAGTTAGCGTCTAACAAAATAGAGTTAATATATTTATAATTTTTAAGTAATTCTTTCATAAGAATATTTTTTTATTTGGCTGTGTTTATTTTGTTTCGCTGTATTTGAATATTTTAGTTTCTTTATCGTTTGAATTTAAGTGTAATTTTTAAACAGAAGATTTCACCTCTATGGACCTTTAAGGTGTTTGGGTAACGATGATGATTATATGATGATGTTAACATCTTACAATCGGCCAAAAGCGTAGTATGCGTATGTAGTGTGCGTGTTCAGATGTTACTTTATTGTTTTACTTAACAAACAAAAAAGAGCTTTTATGCTGAGGCCACACTAACGGCAAACATCTAGCGCGATAATTACTGCGAAAAGTTTTAACATGTTAACACTGCCAAATGTTTAGTTTAATGAGGTGGAACATGTGAAGAGTGGTGTACGGGATCATCTCTGACTGGTTGGCATTTACCTTGACCTGGCCCTACACCTGTGTACTAGGGGCGATGGACCGTTCAGGTTCAGGTGATCCTAGTCTGTTTGATGTCGATCAGGTGCTGTAGCTGTCGCTTGTGTCCTTACTCTTCAGAAAGGCTGTTGTTCAGAAGTAGTCCTATGACGCAGTTTCTATGATGTGTGGTCGAGGATTCCACGTTCGACCCCCGGGCAAATGTTTGTAACATTTGTTCGCATGAACATGTCTGTTTACTCTGTGCGTGATGGTCTGGGTGTTTCTATGTTCAATATTTATATGTATTCACAAAAAAAAATATGTTATATCTTTAGTACCCTAACTACAACCGCCTCGCTTAATATAGGGCTAAATTACGATGTTTGAATGTCGGTGGATATTTATTTTTCAAAGTCAAAAACATTTATTTCAAATTAGGCTTACAAAAACCACTTATGAACGTCAAAAAATATACAAAAATATAATAAAAAACGATTAAAATACTAAACTAAAAATATGAGTTTTGATGCTTTGAAAAAAAAGCGCTTCAGTGGTTTGGCCTGTTGAGAAAAGCACTCAAGAAAACTCAACAGTGTAGCCAAGTATAAATAATACTTACTCAACAGTGTAGTGTAAGTATTATTTATATATATTAATATATAAATAATAAATACGCAGGTTCAGCTGTTCCGCGACTGCTCCGCATCATTATTGCGTGATCTGGTACTTCAGCTGCGACCGGTGTCGTGTTTGCCCGGAGACATTCTGCTTCGCCGCGGCGATGTCGGACACCATATGTACATCGTCAAGTCTGGCGAGTGCTGTGTACGTATATATACTGACGGTAATATTATTATGTATACTTATGCAGGGAGCTTACATATTTTGTGGTTTAAGCCAACGGACAATATACCATGAGTTGTGTTTTATGTCATAACTAGCGACCCGCCCATGCTTCGCACGGGTGTAATGGTGATATTCGTAACGGGCACGCTTCCGCCTGCCCGGTCGGCCGGTACCACAGCAAACGCTACGTACCGCAAGTTTTAAATCTGTATTTTTTTCGAAAAAATATTAATTTAAATCATATGCTGTGAAGGTCATACCCGGTAATCTTACTAGCTACAGTGCCTTCATCCCGAAACATAGAAGTGCAAAAAATAAACAAATGAACCCGACTGCTAAAAATACCCACTGAAAAAGGAAAAGCAAGCTCTACCATACAGTGCAAACATTATATACTTTTCGTGGTATTACAGGTGGGGGACAAACAAATGACAACAATATTTATTCATATAATTACACTACCTTTACTAGCTTACTATTCAGGCACATTTATATAGTTCAGCCTTGAAAAGGTATTGAAGATTTGTCTACCGGCTGCAAGATGCTAGGTTGCCTACGTTTACAAAAAAATTGAAAGATTAAAACCAAGCGGTTAAAACTCCGGAATTCGGTCGGTTGTTTTAAGTAGTACTTATTAAAATATTGTTCATATTTATTTAATAATAAGAGCGTCGGTGGCTCAGTGGTGTGGACTATCGCCTTTCTACCGGGAGGGCTGAGGTTCAAATCCCGACACGTACCAATCTATTTTCGAATTTTCGAAAAATATATGTACGTTATCCGACGCTCTTGCGGTGAAGGAAAACATCGTGAGGAAACCTTCATGCACGCCTGCGAAGAGATTCGAAGGTTGTGTGTGAAGTCGTCCAATCCGCACTGGGCCCGCGTGGACGACTAAGGCCTAATCACCCTATACGGGTAGGCTCGTGCCCCTCGGTGGGGACGTTTAATGAGCTGTTGATAATGAGTTATTTAATATGAGCTTTCACGTTAACAAATTTTACCAATTTATACAGGTAATGTCACAAGATGAAACCGAAGTTCTAGCTACACTACGGGAAGGTTCTGTGTTCGGAGAAATAAGCTTGCTTGGCATTGACGGTCTGCGTCGTCGGACTGCCACCGTAAGGTATGAGAATTCGGTAGCTATGCTAACTTGATCCCATCATTTCATTTGTCAAGTACAAATTATCAGTAATACAAAAAAGCAACATTTTTCGATAATTATTATTAGATATATTTTTTTAAGTCACCGTTTTAGTTTATCATAGCAAATTGTAGCCATAACAATATTAATAAAGTTAGCACGCTGGGCGTCAATTTAACCGCATTAAATTGGCGCCCAACGTGTTAGACTCCATCTTAGAAGAAACAATAATGAATAACTATGCACTAGAAGGCAATGATCACGAAAGCACTGTATTTGTTTGATTGCAGTTACATACGTCTCAACTAAGTACAATGCGAAATGTTTGAAGAGTGTTCGTAACTTAAAATTAGGTATAGGATCCGAATAGTTTCCCCTTTAATGGATTGATACCGTACATAGTACACACGTTTGTGTAATGTTAGGTTTATTTTTATCTGATTTGCAATACGAGTACTTACATTGCTGGTTGTCAAAGAATATAAAAACCTAACCTTACCTAGCCAGCAATGTATAAAGTATAAAAAGAATTGTATATTATTCACAAATGCATTCTCTAGGTCCCGAGGCTACTCGAACCTGTTCGCACTATCGCGGAATGATCTAGAAGCGGCCCTAAAGCATCACAAAGAAGCCGCACAGATACTACGACTTCGAGCTGATCAGATTATACGAGAGAACGCCGCGAGACTAACCCAACGGAGAAGGACCCCAGCCTCCGCCCCCGGGGGACTGAGACATCGACGGCCTTCCAACGTCTCTAGTAATGACAGTAACTCTGTTGTGGATAAGAGACATCGTTCTGCCAGCATGCTGTCCAAGAGACGCTTGTCTGCTGTCTCGGAAAACAAGGTATATGCTGTGTATTAGAAAATAATGTATTAGCCATCCACAATTTGGAAAACCCCAATTCATTATCTCTAATCTTCTATTGACGGCAGTTCTACTGTTGAAAATCCAGGAGGTATTTCTTCGCCGTCTCTAATAGTAAGGTAATTTAAAGCAGTCAGTCGTCTACATCGTGGAATGATCTAGAAGCCGCTGTTAACATTATGATATTATATGTAATCTAATTAACGTCTCACTGTCGTGTCAAAGAATGAGGTAACTTAATTTAGTTGATGACCGGACTTCTTTGTGGAATGATTTGTAAGCATCACTAAAAGGCCGCACAGATACTAAGTCTTGGAGTAGATCATAAAACAAAGTTATGCTGAAATAGAACTTATTTTATTAAATTAATTCCTATTCTCATAATTTACTTATAAAAATCATGGACCACACACGCGCGCACACACGTTCACACACACGCACCTCACAAAAACACACATATACCTCACAAATACTCACACACACTTCACAAACACTCACATACACCACACACACCCACACACAATCTACTAAACTATTGTTGTATCGTTTTTGTATGATTACTCGTATTATATAGGTGGTTTAGTCTATTTGTAACCATGCTATGGAAGAGCGGTGCTGTCTACCACAAGCAATCAAGCTTAAAAGGGAGCACCAACTACTTATTTGTATTAGACTAAGTTGCTGAAATAAAGTTTTCGTATTTTTTTGTATTTTGTATCATATCATTCGAGCCCATTCAATCCAATCACTTAGTCTGCAGTCACAGAGAACAAGGTAATCAAAGTGCTTTGCGACTATTTCAATCTACTGCATATGTAGCGGAACAATCTAGAAGCCGCGCGGAAGTTCTATGAAGTCTCCGTGTGCCCCTGTGTGGTTTCCTTAACCCATTGAACGCCGGAATCCATTGTGTCTGGCGCCGAAAGGCGGTCAAAGGGTTAAATGTAAACCTTAGTAAACACCAGTGTAGTTGTAACGTGAATCAAAACATAAAACGGAATGGTGGTACTACTAACACGAACCGAAGATTAGTTAGATTTTTGCTAAATCGTTTAATTATTTTTTATACGTACTTCTTGAGAAAGTTTTTTTTTCATTTTGCTTGTGTCAAATACCTAGTTTTTTTACTTAGGTAAATTTATAGAAGTATTGTTCCATTACCGGTATTGATTTATCAGGCACACCTTAATCTCTTTTTAATCTTTATCTTAGGTTCTATCTGAGGAGAAACGCAGACGATCACCAACTACCGTCACACGACGACCTGTGCCCACCATTTTGCTGACCCAGAATTGAACTCCAGGTTATTCTTGCAAGGAAATGAACAACATCCCTTAGCGCGCTAATATTAAGTTATTACCTCTCTAAGTGTGCTGTAAGCTCAATGTATGTAATACTTTAACACTTTAAACGCCATGGCGGACACAGTGTCTCCGACAAACAATGGAATTTCTATTGTCTGGTGTCTTAGTAGTCAAAGTGTTAACAGCCCGTATCAGATCGCCACTGGACTTAAGCCACGAAAATAAAGGGTTTAAATCCCCACGCATGGCAAGTGGGTTGGGAAGATAGTAAGAAGGTATTTATAAAAGGACTGGTTCAAGGAAAACGCGATGTCATTTGTTCTCTGATGAATGTTTTACGGCATCCGCGGGAAGTGGGATAGTAACAATTATATTCAAATATTTCCAATCTGCCCGCACCACAAGGCGTAATATGCAGTGAAGTGGAAATCGATGACTTTGCTATCTATATAACCATTCTATCTTCGGATCCCTGCAAATCATCATCATCAGCTCATTATACGTCCCCACCGAGGGGCACGAGCCCACCCGTAAAGGGCGTATAGGCCTCAGTCATCCACGCGGGCCCAGTGCGCACTGGCCAGCTTCACCCACAAACTATGAATCTCTTCGTAGGTTTCCTCACGATGTTTTCCCTTAACGTAAGAGCGAAGGATTAACGTACATATTATAAAACCGAAAATTTGCAAGTCATCGGTACGTGGCGGGATTTGAACTTGCACCCTCCAGATTGGAAGGTAACAGTCCACCAACGAGCCACTGATGTTCTAATACAGACACAGAAAATGCAAACAGACACAGAAATGGCGTCCAATTCCATAGTGGTCTGGACTAGAAAATATGCAGCAAACATTTTTAAGTTCACCTAAAATATGTAGTAATAGGTACCAAAAATGGAACTACCTGTCGGCGCATTTGTTTCCTAAATATATTTTCGTGTTGAGTGGAAATTATCAGGACAGAGTATGCTCTATCTAGCGAAATGGTATACAAATGCTCGCCTGTTCTATAATTTACAAACTGGTAAACATTGTTTTTTGTAAGTATCTACCCATTCGTAGACCGTCACTTAGGTACTCTTTTTAACGCCACTAAAACAGAAATATGTATTACTATATTCTGAGGTTACATGTTTATTTAATGTGAAGGGCAATAATTAATTTCTTTTTGAATATTTTATTAGGTTGGAAAACCATAGTTTATTGATAAGTAAAGGACAATCAAAAGAACAATGCCTAATTTTAGTGCAATATTTTTTTATTATGGTATTGTTTAATCTAAGTATACGAGAATTATTGAACCGATGAGTGGATGATCTAAACGTTACTAAATGGAACCTTATAGTTAGCTACATAACCACGTTGAGGTGATATTGATATACGAGTAACTTATCAAAAGACGGTTAAAATGTATTTATTTCCAAAAATATACCTATATATAATGAGTTGCCAAATACCAAAAAAGATTAAATTATATTAAAATAAGTGTCTGAATGTAAAATTAAAACGCTTAAAAGTTATTCAAAAACATTTTATTTGTGTATCAAAAACTTTTACATTATTCAGAGTCATATGCATATTTTTTGTCATATTTTAAAACTAAAGATATTATTTTTATGACTTTTTCTTTCCTTGTAATTCTATCTATGTAATTGAACTTTTTCGATGTGTTTATTAATTATTGTAGGTACAAAATTCTTAATGTTTGTGTCATTTAAAGCTCAAATGTCAAGAAAGCAAATTTGGTAGGCAATATTTTATAAAAAAATATTAGAAATAAAATATTTTATTATGTAAACATATTAAATGTCGCTTATTATAAAAGTAAGCATAAATACATGTACCTATTTTAAACTTGAGTACATCTTCTTAATGTATTTAAATAAAGATCATGGCATGATCCGTTGTTTTATTAGTATTCAATTTTTCATTATTCAATAAAATCACGGTATTTTTTCTGCTCATTTAAAATTAATATTGGACTTTGAGGCATGTCTAATTTACCTTTATCTATAAAATCATAAATCACCATAATTGGTCAAAAAATATTAACTTTGGAATGCAATTTATACTAGCACTGATGACAAGATTGAAAGACACTAAACATATATAAAATGTCCGCCGTCCGTTGCACCCTTATGTAGGTACCGTGCTGTCGACGCCAGCATGGCGATACAAAAAATATGTGCCTTATTCTAACCTCTGATTATAAGTCATACACATGCATAACGTGCATACGTGAAATAAGTTTTAGTTTATCTGACAAAAGCCGTACAACGCAGTTCAACATGGAGGCTTAACAAAGACGTTACAAACTCCCTCTGCCTTAATTCGCGGTCCCATTGTCAACCCCCGATCGATCTGCTGCCATTAGTACAACCCCAGTTCCCGGCAATGCATTAATTATTGTTATTTGTGCTTTGCGTGCATCATGAATGCCATCAAATCCGTGCTCCAACGACATTGCGGCCAGGTAGGTATTAGCAAATAATGAAGATACCTGCTCTATTAATTTTTAATCAATAAACTTCAAGAAGTATCTTGTCAACCTACAAGCTTATTGTTTTCTACAAAATATAATGAATACCTACCTACATGTACTTTTTAATATGCTTAATATCATCGTGTTGAAAAACCATAGATAGGAATTCGAAACCCATACAATACACACTTGGATGGACATAATATTACCCTTACATTGGTCAAGGTGTTTGAAATATTTATATTAGGTATGTGGTACTAGAAGATATGTGAGTCGGAACTAGAAGCTCCTCACATGGACTGCAGGTGTGACTGCCTTATCATCATCATCGTGAGACTTTATTCGTTCCAATGCAGGGCTCAGGCTCTCCGCACAGCATGACTTTGGGGTCTCTATCTCGGGGTAGCTGCCTGCGGATATTTATACAACTATTATTATCTGATTATCATTTGATTTATACCAATTTTTTTAATTTAAGTTATCGCCAATGACCATCAGCATAAGGTAAAATTGAAATCCCCATCTTTTCACGACGAGTACAAACTTCTATTCCTCTACTACTCTAGGAGAGTATGCCTACATAGACAAGAAGTATCAGTCAGAAAATTTAAAAAAATATTTATTTATTTAATAATGATTGACATTAAATGGATTCGGATATAGAGCCCCTTGGTAATGTATGATCTATTTTTTTTCATAAATGTGAAATTAATTTCGTAAGTAGTTTACTTAGAAACTAGAAGCTCTTGAGGTCTAGTAAATATATTTTTAGGGGCCGACAGTCCGAAATTGAACAAAACTAAAAATTCAACCTTACAAACACAGGTCGAGCCTCACACCCACATTTCTATTAAGTACTTATGACTAGTATATTGTATATTCAATAACTTACTAAAACGTTTCGATAAAAGAGGTTTACCGGTGGCTATGTAATAAAGTTATCGAAAGTTTTATAGAGTCCGAAATTGAACAAAACTAAAAATTCAACCTTACAAACACAGGTCGAGCCTCACACCCACATTTCTATTAAGTACTTATGACTAGTATATTGTATATTCAATAATTACTAAAACGTTTCGATAAAAGAGGTTTACCGGTGGCTACGTAATAAAGTTATCGAAAGTTTTATAGATTATCTGTCACATAATAAATAATAAATACAGTCCGTTTGAGAGTTAAATAATTAAAAGTTTTCTGATATATCATCCATTACGTAAGGTAGCACTAGAGTCTATGAAAGTTCCTAAAAAATAATGCTTCAGTAGAATATTGTAGCTAAGTTGGTGAATAGTATAGACATTGAAATTTTAGACAGGTCTGAAACAACGACAAGCAAAAGTTTAAATTGTCAAGTCGTAACGTAAGCTATAAAGCTCACTTACTATCTTTTCCATCCCCCAACAAAAACGTATTTATCGTTACAGTTTAAAGCACCTAAGACAAAAGGTGAAAGAGTTCAATTTAGAAAACCTATGATAAAGTTCATTATTAATAATATCTTTATTTTATTAATAATTTATAGTTTCATTTTTTAACTAGAACCTCGGTAAGCTTTGAGATCGCGTGCTGTTATTAACCCTTATTTGTAAAAAAATTAACCTAGCTGAAAAAAAGGCCGGTAATGTAGCAAAAGATAAATAAAACTCTCATTAAGGTTACATGGAACCGCGACTACGGTGCGCAATGGTACGAAATTACAGTGATTTGAGGAAAACTGTATGGTTATATACAATACCTCTGCAATTAATATATTATGATAGATTCAAGAACTAAGATCCAAAACAAGGATATCCTTTGGAGAACTAGGTGACCGACATAGCCCACAGGATAAACAAGTTGAAGTGACGGTGAGCAGGAGCGGGATGGAGCGGAAGTTCTCGAGTGGCGTCCACGTAATTTCACGTCACGTTAATTTTCCATTCTTTTTGGAGCAACGTACTAACTCCTATTAGCTGGAACTATTAGGTACTAAAGACCTTAGAAAAAGGCTATGGAGCAGTGCTTTAATAAATTCTGACATCAGCCTGAACTAGTATAAAAGTACCTATTGATCCCATATTGCATGTTTTATTTGATTTGCACCTTTTAACTAATGTAAATCAAATTTTACTTTCTTCTCATACATTCAACTCTTCGAATCGGTGGTAGATTCAAACTGGTTTTTAACTTTGTTTAATTTGACGATTCAAAGGTTAAGGAATTTTGAGTGGGAGTTTAATGCAGCTTTTTTATTTAAATATAAGTATTTATTGAACGCATTATCAGCGCAAATACTCAATTTCGAGAAATGTATTATTCACCACAACTAAAACATCTTATTTTATTAAATATTTGATCGCACCGTGTAAAGAGCACCTTCATTAGCTGGGCTAATCCTCGATCAACAGATATTCAGTCTGTAAGCAACCACCACCGCGGCGCATCCTATTAGCTGTGATAGACTACTTTTTATTTACAGTTAAATTTTTATTTCAAAGGTTTTTCAGTGCCAATAATTAAAAACTTAAATGTTCTGACTAGTTAGATGAGAAGCTACTTAGTATCTTCATGAGAGTTTTTAAGTTGATCGTTTTATAATTTGTTAGTGTTCGTGCCAACCAGTCAAGGAGTTTAAAGTTAGGTAAGGGACTATTTGAGTAGCTAAGGGAACTTATCATCTATTTGTATTTTCACAAATCTCTCCCTCGTCTATTAAGGCTCCATCAGGAGTCGTTTCACAATTGATTTTGTGTCTTGATCGGTATTTAAGTTTGAATCTCTTAAAAAAGCAGATACTTATATATTGCATTTTGATGCATAGAGTGAGAGGCTGTTTTATCAATTTTTGAGTAAAAATAGCTAGCTTTGCTAATCCATCCTAGGCCGCATCATCACTTACCATCAGGTAAGATGGCGGTCAAATGTCTGCCTATAGCTGATAAACAATAAAATTTAAAAAAAAAAATCAAACTAAATCAAACAAATGCATGTCGCAGCAGTGTAAAACTTTATTCGCCATTGTTACATCGTACATCTGACTTACTAGTTTTTTCTTTTTCATAAATGTAAAATAAGTTTATATTTTAAATAGGTTTAGCATCTAAAGCTGAACTTAGGATATCAGCAGTTTTAGCAGACAGCGCCACTATCCTCGAAAAGTTTTTAACATTCCGAGAAATACGTACGTAGGTTCGACACTGAGCCGTCTACAGACGCTTGTATTACACATCTGTATTTCTGGAAGCAGGCAGTGTAGATAGAGAAATTTAATAAATATTAATAATAAATAATGTAACCTATCTAACATTAATCGTATCAGGTAAGGGGCGTAGGGCAGTGTTAGTGGAAGATAATAAAGATTTTTTTCTTGGTTTTCATTAACACTGACTCTGTCCGTTTTTTTTATTCTCTGGTAGGCAAACGAGTATACAATTCACCCGACGAAACTCGGCTCCTTTGCCAACCTATAAAACCTACCCTTTATCTATTAGTTGTCAACCCAATCGATCTATGACCAGGTACGTGTACAATTAAGTTATATTTCTCGTGAACAATATGCTTCCGGGTGAAAATTCAAAATCATCCATTTAATCAATTAATGGCTGCGAAGACAGGATTGTCAAGAAATCAGGGGGGTAACCACAATGTCTTAAAACAGTATTGTTTTAATGATACGTCAGCATTTTTGTACCAAAAAAGACGAAGTAATATTTTTGTAACACTGTTTTAAGAGATGGCGGTAACCTCTCAGGACAGGTATCTTTAATTATTTTTCACCTAAATACTGGATATGTGTAGATTATATACGAAAATTGAATGATATCTGAATCTCAACATAGCCTAAAACGGTTTGACGTAGTACCTACTTACTCGTTCCTAAGAAATTGAAATATGAAAGCTTCTTTTTAAATATTGCCGAACCTTATATCTTATTGGATATAGGTGTACTTTTACCACCTATAAACCAGTTGAATTAAATTTCAGTATTATCAAGCTTTAAGCTTTTCGATTAACTCTACAAATTATGTTGTAACACAAAGCTTGCACATGCACACTTGAGTTGCGTGTTTGACTTAATATACTTACCTGACAACCTACTAAAACACAAACTGTAATATGTTCTTAACACATTGAATGGATATGTTACGAGCTTGATATGTTAATGTTATATAAGCATGTTCAGCAAATACTTTTAAGATCATTTTTTTTTCAATGGCGTTTGTATTAATCCGTATTAATCTATGAATTCTGGATTTAATATGATCACTTGACCCATTATTTAGATATACAATTAACTAAGTGCTTAGCTACCGGGAACACTAGTTAAAAAACGTATACTATATTTATCAAAAATATCTTTATTCAATTTAGGCCCATATCTAACACTAATGAATGTCAAATGAAGCTACCACTGGTTCTGACTGTCATTATCTACAACTTACTATATACTACAACTCTATTTTATCTATCTATCTCTATTTTATTTATTATCTGTATAAATAAGGCCTCAAATTACAAGTTTTCAATTAAGGCCTAAAAGTTAACTTTATACTAGTATGATAAAGCAACTCATTTCCTTGCACATAGCGTGATCAGTGATTTGTCATTTGCCTCATAATAGTTCTAGGGCAAACAAAGACAAAAAATACTAAATCGCTAATTTGATTACATTTGTGGTAGTAAAGTCACGACATGGCTCGCGTGCCCCGCGGCGCTCCGCCAACCCTCATCCAGCCCATATCGGATGTATTCAATCATTGTTATATTTTTTACGTCTACATGAACCATGAACTTAGCCGGCCCGTTACGTCTAGTGCTCGGTCTCTGCAGTGCAGTAAGTCAATGAAAAATCGGTATTAGATAGCACTCTCGTTGTCAACCAAATGTTTACCTGAAAAATGGCAAAAATAAGGCAACATAATTTAGATGTGATTAAAAAATTGTCCATATGATAAAGATAGACTTGTACAAAGAGATCAGTTTTTACTGTTAAATCTTTTTGATGTTCTCTAAGGGAAATTTATTACGTAAAATTATTTGCTATTTTTTATAATATCAAATAAAGTATCTTAATTTTATTATTTATTTATTACATTTATAGTAAGTCATATCATAGTTAAGATCAACAATAAACTTACCATCTTAGCTAAAATTATCTGCTCTCTGTCTCGATAAAGAACTCTCTTTATTCATAAAGAGAGTTCTTTACCGAAACACATCACACAGTACCTATCATTAATTGTCTTTTGGCTGATATCAGTATATTGGAAATTTAATACAATATTTTAGTATTATTAGATTACATAAATAAAATAATGATAAAAAGCTATCCAAATAAATGTCAATATTTTAACAAAACACATCCTTTAATAAGTGTTTGTAAAGTTATTATTTAGCTTACCGTTGTTTCAGTTAACCACGTTATGCTTTAAGATGTCTTTTTCGCAGTCATCTCTTTTTACTCCAATTTTGAATTATATCTAACCTTTGACCGCCAATGACGCCTTGAAGCGCCAGATACAATGGATTTTCTATTGTGTCTGGATTCCGGGATTCCTGGCATTCAATGTGTTAATAAAAGTAGAAATTTCATATTACAATTTACCGTTGTCTATAATTGGATGCAATGCTGCATTATGATAAGTAAGTGGCGTGCTCGGGCTGCTGGCATGAATAAGTTCCACAGCAATAAACGCGGCCAAACTTATGACAGCTGGCCTGCCTTTGCGGCCGACGATATGTTTATTACCTTTGCAGCTTTATAGTGATTAGCATAATGCCTGATCTTGTGCTTAAATAACAATTCAATATTGACAAGTTCGATGGCTCATCTAGGTACTTAACAAAACAGCAGATCCACATCGATCAACTTACATACTGTGTTCGATGTTAAGGCTCCTAACACACTGTGGAAACTAAACCGGTTAGCTTGTGCTACACATGGTACTTGGTGGAACCTATGAGCGAGACTCTTACTACTTGCGACACCGAAGAGTCAGAGAAGAGGCGATATGGAAGATCAAAAAGAGAAGGCCTTTGTCCAGCAGTAAACGTTGTGTAGTTTTTTTTTATGCCACGAAATGTAAGATACGATCAGTAACCATCGTCATCCCAGACAGATGTTAGGTATTTGTAATATTTATTTCATAGAATAGGTGCCACTGCGAACAGATGCGCACTACTGCTTGGAAATAATAAATAAAAACTGCACACACGCTTCATAGGGTAGCATGTACTAGAGCCAAAATACAAATAAATTTGATCGTTTTGATTGATAACAAACAAATAAATATCAGTGGCCAATATGTACCTATATAATTCGAATAGGTACTTCTTGGATAAGAATTTCAATAAGGTTCATAACATCGAGCTTGAAACCTAAAGTAGGTACATATTACACTTTAAATCATAGGTTTTAATGCCTTTAATTTAGGTCCTTCATACAAACAATGCATTCTGAAAACTAATATTGTTAACGCGAGTTAAATCATCAGTCAATATACCAGATATCGCTGCGGGTCACACTTCATTGATTGTAATTAAAAAGTAAAAGTTTAAAGCATGCGAAGTAATAACAATGCGATGCGAGTTAGGCCGAGATTAGGAAATAAGAACGAGAATTGATGTAACCCATACGGCAGATCGGCGATAAAGCAGAGAAATTACATTCGGTCACGGAACCGGTGGGTATCCAAGTGTACCTTGGAACACCGCAGAGAAACCTTGGAGTGACGAACCTATGAGTATTTTTGCAATTAATTAAAAAAACGTTGGAGTGACGAACATTACTGTATAAGTATTTTTATATATTATATAATTCGAATATATAAATATATTTCGAAAATTTGAAATCACATTGGTACGTGGCGGGATTTGAACCTGCACCCTCCCGGTAGGAAAGCAACAGTCCACACCATTGAGCAACTGACGCTCGATTACCTTAACTTGTTACCTCTCATTGCCTTAACATACTCGTATAGGTAGTTGATATCTTCTTTATTTAGAGACATTGATTATTTTTTAACCCGTGGACGGCCAGGAATCCAGACACAATGGAAAATCTCTTGATTGTGACGCTTCAAGGCGTCTCTAGCTGTCAAAAAGTTAGGCTTTATTTATTTTTTAATTGCCGACATCTTGACACAGGCCGATCTCCAACCCACATGGACGGATGACCTAGTTAAAGTGACGGGTAGCAGATGGATGTCAACTGCTAGGGATCGGTTCGTGTGGAAACCATTAGGGGAGGCTGTAATTATGATGATGATGAACTGACATCTCGAAGACGCACGGTGCTCGCATTCAATGAAAATATTTTTACAACATAGTACTTATTTAATCATTATTGCGCAAAAACGGCAAAAACCTTATATGACCTACATACGAAATTGAAGCCTAGCTACCGTTAAACCTATCTGATAACTCCAAATCGGGCGAACACAGTCAGATTTATAACCACCCCACCCGCAGGTCATCCATCATGTTGACATTTAGTAACCAAATTACGATGGTAAATATTTATCGAGCTTTTCGTATTGCTGGGGAGTTGTTGGGGAAATATTTGCAGAAGGCTCGGCGGAGACACTCCAACTACCTACTAGCTTCGGTTTGATGTTACTGTTACAATAATATCAAATGTTTTGCAATGCTCGTTATGATTTCATATCATACATTTCAGATTTTCAAAGTAAAGATTTAATGTTAATTATACGAGTTTTATTGTATTTTAATACATAGGTATGTAAATCAGTCCCTAAATAACACAAATAAGTACCTAGTGATTAACAAGAGTTAACGAACTCCACAGATGTTATGGTTAGAGTTGGTCACCTCTTAATGCCTAGATACTCATGAATAATGTACACTAAATGATTGAAAGCATATTATTGTTTTAGACAAGCGTTGTTGTGAATTCGAATCCGACGGGGAGACCGCATTGTTAAAGTCCTCTTCAACCTATTGCAGTCCACTGCTGGACATAGGTCTCCCCCATTTTGCGCTAGACATCCCGGTCCTCCGCTTTTCTCATCCAGCTTCCACAGCGACCTTTCGCAAGTCGTCGGTCCACCGGCCGGAGGCGTCCTACGCTACGCTTGCCGAGACGCGGTCTCCACTCCCGAACTCGTCTGCTCCAACGGCCATCGGTTCTGCGACATACGTGACCAGCCCACTGCCACTTCAACTTGCTGATCCGGCGGGCTATGTCGGCAACTTTAGTTCTCTTACGGATTAATATTTCTGATCTTATCCCTAAGAGACTCTAGCATTGCTCGCGACATTGCGCGTTGAGTGACTTTGAACTTGCGAACCAATTCAATGTGAAATGTTAAAGTCACTTTGTTCGATTGGTCAGTTGAGTTGCAGGCTGAATTAATCGATTTTCTGAATAGAAAGATGATTCTATTCTTCGTAGAGGACGTTAAGCCTGGCTACGATATTAGTCGTAAACATCCACGAACGCATTGGGTCCGCGTGGTACGGTCAATCTCCGCATTGACGACGCAGTAAAAAATTGTGTCATGAAAATCGTTTGTAGTGGTCTGGGTGTTTTATGTATAATATGTTTTATTTACAAAAAGATGTATATATTTGTTTATCTGTTGTTTAGTATCCATATTACAGGCTATGCTTAGTTTGGGGCTAGATGGCGCTGTGTGAATATCAGTGGATATTTAATTATATATTCATATTATTTAATATTTAACTCATGGAGTCGAGTAATAAATAGGTTATTAAATTTATCCATCTAGAAAATGTATGTGCCAAGTCAGATTATAGGTAATTACGTAGGTACTCGAACGAAGACGTGGCAAATGGCTATCTAGTTAGTCAGTCCTGTTTATTGGATTTGGTGCGATTTCTGATGAACATTCATTACTTATATTACACAACCATGCAGGCCTCAAGTAGTATAAAGGGCACTCTACCTTAAAGTAATATTCTACTTGAACAATTGTGACTTATACTCTTATCTGATCGCTCTACAATTATCAGTAATATGAAATTCAATCGTTTCAGACTTAGGACATGGGCCGCAACAAGGAACCAGAACTGCCTGTGAGCAATCCGGTGGAGGCGAAAAAACATCGGGATGAATCAATTGGTCATCTCAAGAATGGATATTACGAAAGGGCGCTGGCATCTTTAGATAAGGTGAAACAACATGTTATTTGTCTCTTATTTATAACTTACTTTTTAAAATAAACTCGCATGGGATTGTTCTCTATGGTGGGTTAAGTTAGTAGGTACGTAAAGGGACATTATTCAAAAATTTTATGGCACTAAAACTTTATATCCAAAGGTAAATGCCGAGTGGTATTCTCTGTCAATTCACCATGCCATAAGGTCATGCAAAAAGTAATATCTACAAAACTGTATCTGAATATACGTACGTATAAAATACATAATACACGTATAAAAAATTTGCAAGTAGGTACGCAATATAAATCAATTACAGTTATTAAGCTTAGAAATGTTCTCTCAATAGGGATTTAGTATTATATATTTATTTTGTTTAATATGTGCTTCTACCTTCTAGTAGGTATACTTTTTGCCTGTTTATGATAATGTTACGAATGTTTGAGGCATATTATTATTTTAGCTGTTTGGAAAACTTCTTCTACATTTTCCATTTGGAGATCGAAGTTTTCTATAAATATTTGTAAATGTAGTTTTATTTTAACTTGCGTTTTGAGTCAAAGTATATTGAATAGGAATAGTTTTTGATAACTCGTATATACGTTTAAATATTAAAAGACAAATGGGTTGTCTAAAAACCAAATAAAAATATGCGTAACACAAACATAAACAAACACTAGTGGCAGGCAAAATGATAAGTGGGTGCGAAAACACTTCTCGTATCCATGACGACCACAGCCGGGGCGTCAATACTAACGCCTCTTCAAATACTTCAATTACGTAACCACTCTTTAACATTGACCGCACTTACCATGGCTGGTGACGAAAGCGCCATAGCCCAGGCCCGCAACATCCTTGGACTTACCAAAGACGCTGAATTCCTTCAAAGTTTTGTCAGAGTCGGAGTAGGCGATGAGGAAGAAGAGGTGCCTGTGCCGAAGGCATCAATCAGCAAGCGAGCTCCGCAATCTACGGAAAAGGATAATGAAGGTGAGGAAGAAAAATACTCAGGGAATAAGAAAGAAGCTGCTAAGTCTCGAAAAAGGCGGGACCGAAAACCAAAGCGTGAGAGGAGGCGAAGAGAAGAGGAACTTTACACAGACAAGGATCGCGCCGCTGCTGTAGTCATGGGCTCTAAAGACATCAAGTTGTCCCTGAACCAGAAAGATAAGGCGGAAAGGAGCAGCGCTCTCCAGTTGCCTATAGAAGCCGATGCGGGAACATTGCTAGCACTAGCCCGCGCTGAAATGATGAGGGAACGATATAGAACTGCTGTCAGTTTCGTCGACAAGGTACATACATAATGGTTATTTCCGATATATATAGGTACTTGCCTCTAAGAGTCAGAAGTTATTTATCAAGAAAATGTGTACAATAGGTTATGGATGTCTATGATACCTATAGGTACTACGAAAATCAATTCAAAACCTCTTTCCGAAAACATTTGTCAAGACCAGCAATGGTTTGTGAGGCTGAAATTATAGTAACGATGTAACCATTTTTGATAGTTTTTATTATTTCTCAGGCAATCGAACTGGCTCCCGAAGAGAAGGCTGCGTACGTGGCACGGAGCCGTTGCTACTTACTCCTCGGCGAGCCAAAGGCAGCGCTCACTGACGCGGAGACGGCATTACGGCTGGACCCCAAGCACGCGAAAGCGCTGCTGCAGAAGGCCGAGGCGCTGTACTACTGCGGAGAGTTCGAGATGAGCCTTGTGCACTACCACCGCGGACTACGAGCGCGGCCTGACTTAAGCGAGTTCAGACTGGGCGTACAAAAGGCACAGGTAGGGAAATAAATAGAATGAGTTTCAGCTGAAAGATATGTGCGTATCACTTGTTCGGTGAATCTGTGACTAAACAATCAGAGTTATGAACTGTGAATCCAAAATATCTAATAGGGATATTAAAGTGGCTTTCTCAGCCAGGCAGTTCTTTCAGGCGTAAAGTACCTAACCCAGAAGCCGCATGCCACCAGTCAATTATATACTTCTGCTTTCAGGAAGCAATTGAAAACACAATAGGCGACGTTAAGCCGGTCAAGAAGGCGGGCTCCAAAGCGGTCCT
This sequence comes from Leucinodes orbonalis, assembly GCA_019425675.1. NCBI lineage: Eukaryota > Metazoa > Arthropoda > Insecta > Lepidoptera > Crambidae > Leucinodes > Leucinodes orbonalis. Next base: position 126,987 of record PQWD01011073.1, on the reverse strand, counting down.
CGTCAAAGTCACAAAAACCTGTGCTTGGTCAACTTATGTCCGATAAACTTTACCTGGAGAACTTATTAAAGAACCCAGACCTGGCTATCGCTGATAAAAAGAACGACATCGTCACCAAACAAGCCGAGGAAGCTATAAGGTTTTTAGAAAACAGAGAAGAGTTCTGGCGACAGCAACAGAGTAGTGGAGCAACATTCTAGATATTATCAAGCACAATACATGTGTAAATAGTTTCTGCAGTAGAATTTTACAATAACAACTAATAATGTGTTAAGTTTTTGTGTTTCGCGAATTTAATCGCGTAAAATTTACTGATTGCTTCCTAAGTACCTAATATTAGTAGCTGAAACATCAGGATGAAGATCAACAAGTTACAACGCTATTAATACTGTTAGTCCCCGGTGACTTCTTCCTGCGCACCTAAGACGAAAATAGCCTCTTACTCAGTGGCGTAGCGAGGTCTAACCTAGGCGCGAGCAAAATGCCTCGAGGCCCTTTGAAAGTATATGTGGTTTTAACCAAAAGTAACGTCCTTTTTCATTTAACGAGTATAGTTCATTTGAGACCAACAGATAAATCAAAGACAGGCTGTCTTTGTTTTTCGTGTTTAGTCTTTCTAAATTATTCATCTCAAATGAGATCGAGCAAGGACCCTTAGGCCGCGAGGCCGTGGGCGGTGGCCCATTTCGCCCACGAATTGCTACGACACTGCTTTTACGTAAATTAAGTACAGAACAGACATTTAGAATGTCACCAATTATCTTAATAATTTTAGTACAAATAAATACTTATTTTTACTGTCAAGATTATGTAAATTTCTAGATTAGCACCATGATACCTGCCTAAAATAGTAATAAAACAAATTATAAAAGAAATAACTTTTTATTTGTTCCAACGGCTTCGTCAACGACAGCTTACAATAATGGGAAATCATCGCGACTCGGTCTTGGCACGACTGTTGCCTTCGCTGGGTCTAAGGGTCGAGAATTATTCCCTCAATGAACCGGAATATCAGCTCTATTTACAATATTTACATGCAATTTCACAAATCACATTGTAATTAAGTTATTTTCTTGTTGGAATCGCAAAATGTACTTTAGTAATTTAATTTCTTCAGTGCATTTCCATTGTATACAGTATAATATTCCCAAAATGTAATTATTACATCAATTGAAATCCATGAACCAAAAACTATTTTGTACAAATGTATGACGTTATTCTAATACATGAGGCATAACGAATTGTATATTATTCATATCTATGTGTGTATACATTAATCAGAATCACACACAGCTCTGTGTATATTTTATTACATTATACAAACAATGATGTTTAAGTCGAGACGAATATAATTTTTAAAAGCATAATTACAATGCAAGGAAACATAATTTCTCCAGTAATAATCTATAGTAAGTTACCTATTTGTGTAACTGATTACGGCCTGCTCAAATCAAAAACCCGCAGGGCACTCGAATAACACATAACTCTATAATATGTATTGTAAGTTAATACTGTGTATGTACTTAAAATCATTTGCTTGAAATACATATTCGAGTTTCTTTGTAACAAATACACAAATTTCCTTAACAACCCCCAGTCAAGCCGAGAGATCACATTATTATCAATATTCAACAGCGCGTTCTCGATAAAAAATATACATGTATTCCATTCAAAACGCTATGACTACATTCATTGTTCAATCATACTTAGCTATGAATTGAGAAATGGCTAACTGTTGAGTATAAAACTAAATATTACATCTTAATAGAACTATATTTACAATACAATTTAAAAATAATTTAATATTGATTCACGTCCTTACAAATATTTGCCAGTTCCCGCGTCTAGGTTGTAGGTGACCAACCAAGTGAGAACTTGACTTTAAACATATCTAAATACACATTCTGATAAGCTAGTATAGTTTCCATCTTTTACTAGACATTCTTGTCGTCCAACCTGCATTGGGCCCGCGTGGACGACTAAGGCCTAATCACCCTATACGGATAGGCTCGTGCCCCTCGGTGAGAAGCATTTAATGAGCTGATGATGATGACTGGACATTCATCTGAACCAGAAATATGTTGTGTCGTCAGCATCAATAAAAATAAAGAGCAAATAAAATCAAGTTTCATCAAGGTACTCTTTATCAATATGAAGCCTCTCATATAGACAGTGAGATAGCCCTTGCTGAAAGAAATAACAAAAAAAATATATATAGCAATAAGAATGATGACATAATTGACTGATTTTTATTTATCGATGGTCTCATTTTATGATTTCAAAGTTATAAGTTATAACCAAAGGTAGCTTAGATAAGAATGAGCTTAGACTTACAATATATGTAACTTCGAGTAGGTAACACTTCCTCTTCAAATCGCGTTTAGTAGTAACAATGTGAGATGTGATTTATTTCATATCTTACGTATTTAATTGTCCTATTATACATTAAGAACACATTTAGGTGCAACCCTAATATTTCATAGATTACAAAACATTGATTCTTACAATTTATTATTACAAAGTGATCGTTATACAATCACCGAAGACTAAAAATAACATAAATAGTTTGACATGTAAACAATATAAAATAATGGTCATCAATTTTCAAGTTAATGTGTAAGTGAAAATTGATGGTCATGGTTTTTATGAAAGTCCGCATGTTTTTATTTCATTATTTTTTATTTCGCGTGCTTGAATCGCAACATTTAAAGACCTAAACTGTGACAGTAATTAAATTGTGGAATTATGAAAATTTATCAAAGCTTGTCAACAGTTAAAAAACACTTCACCAGTTTTTTTTTAATACACATTAAAAGTTTTTTTTTCATGTCAAATAATGTTTGATAGTTGTACTTCATAATGCGGTGTCTACACTGCACACGCACTATTACAATAACCCATGAATGCAAAACACTGTTCAGAGTTTTTCCTTTGACGATGTTTCCTGCAGTTTTGTAACACTCTTCTGTTTTTCAAAGAAATTCTTTAGTAGTTCGGCCGACGACTCTTGTTTCTTTGACGAGTTTCCAATTTGCGTTCTGTTTGCTTTTATTTTGGAGCTCTCTTGCGGTTTAGTTAACTTGCTAGAGTTGGGATTTTGTTTGCTGCTTTCTTGCTTATTACTTTTGTTCTGTTCAGTTGCTGCATCTGACGAATTTTCTTGTTTATTACAAAGTTTTTTGTGTGCTTTAATTTTGGTAGCATCTTGTGTTGTAATTTCCTTGCCAGAGTTGGGATTTTGTTTGTTTTTTTCTTGTTTACTTCTGTGCTCTTTAGTTGCTGTATCTGTCTTCATCAAGTTTTCTTGTTTGTTACAATAGATTTTGTTTGCCTTAATTTTAGTACCCTCTTGTGGTTTAGTTATCTTGCTGGAGTTGGGATTTTGTTTGCTTATTTCTTCTTTATTACTTCTGTGCTGTTCAGTTTTTGAATCTGACTTCTTGACCGAGTTTTCTTGTTGATTACAAAAGATTTTGTTTGTTTTAATTCTGGTACCATCGTTTGGTTTAGTTGTCTTGCTGGATTTAGGATATTGTTTAGTGATATCTTGTTTATTACTTCTGTGCCGTTCAGTTGCTATATCTGTTTTCTTCGTCGAGTTTCCTTGTTTCTTACAAAAGGTTCCTTGATTTTTCGAACTAGCCTGTTCTTTCTTGTGTTTCTCTTGTTTAGGAATGGTTTGTTTTTTGGCCGTGTTATTACCCTTTTTGGTAATTGGTTTCTTCGAGTTGTCATGTATTTGTGGACCCTGGCGGTTGCCATGCGGCCTCGCCTGCAGCAGTGCAAGGCGAAACCGCATAATTTCCTGTTAATCAGCCTCTTCGGGCGGCCTATTGTAGACAGGGCCGAACTTGGCCATGTATTTTCGCACAAACATCTTGGCTTTGGAGCGGACCGAGTCGGTCACCACCAGCTCTTCCACTGTTCGACATTGCTTCAACTCCTTCAACATAACGAAGTGTGTCAGCTGGAATAGAACGTGTTTTGATTAGTTCCCTTGCGTAAAATCCCTTGCGTTGTTGAGATGATTGCGGCTGCGGCGGCCCAGAAAGGCTTTGACCGTCTACTTGAGATTAACTGCCGTATTTTAAGGGTTTTCTATCCATCATCTATACTATTTTCAGTAGTATCACATCAGCTATGTATAAATTTACCTAGGTTTACCTAATTCAGGCAAATGTGATTTATGTCGACTTATGCGAAATTTGAGTAATGTACATTTATCGGTTAGTAAATAAATAATATTTAATTTTGATACATTCATAGAAATTCATACAGCGCCATCTAGGTTATATCTGAAATTGTACTATTGGTACTTAATAATGTATAAATAAACTTTTAGTCAATACACCTAGAAAACCACCTATAAAATATCTCCTATGACCTGTTTTTCCATTGATCGTAAAATAAAACATTCGCTCACCTTCCTCGCGAGGTGTTTAAAGTCAGCCGTAGACGTAATCCGTCCGACGGGCGCGTGCTTATGCCGGTAGGGGTTGAGATGGTGCACCATAACTCGCGCCATCGCGCTGCGGAAGTGCTCCTTGATCCGTCTCGCAGCCTCCGCGCCAGTTTCCGCCTCCGCTTCAGCGTCCGCTTCCGCTTGTGGCGAATCGCCGGGCGGCGGCGAATCGGGTAGTCGGAACGGTTTCTCGACACCGTCGTCCGAATCGCCCTCAGATTCGGTGTCCGTGTCGGCCAGGTCAACCATCTGCGTTGATACGATATATTTCACCATAATAGATACGACAATCCTGTTTATGTAATCTGGCGCAAAACAGGGGTAACCTATTTTCAGCAGTGGACTGCGAAGGGTTAAATAATGAAAGGAAGAAGCAATCCACTGCCAATTTTCTTAATATTTGATGATGCATTTAAGTTATGGTTATTTCTTAATACCATTGATTCCCATGTATAAGCCTACTGACTTAAAGCATTAAAAAAACCAGATCATTCTTTAATAACCACCGGACATGTGTTTACGCAACATTTATCTGTAAAGATTTTTATAAAGTAATAAGTTAATCTAGCATATAATCCTACTCGTGGCCTCTTTGTGTGTTCCCCGAGCAATACAACCTGGCCGTCTTCAAGGCAACAGTGAATAGGCATTTTTTATGATTAGAAGTGAACAGGACGGTCAAGACGCTCACCCGATGGTAAGTGATATGTCTGACCATGACAGAGCGGCATTGAAGGAGACCTATAACGATAAAAAGTTATTATTCTCCGTCAATGCCGCACTGTGCCCGTCATCCGAAACACTAGATGTTTCGTCTCTTATACCCAGTAATTACACTAGCTACAGTACTCTGATCCCGAAATACAAAAATGCATAGGACTCTCATTTGACGGGACGATATCTGGCACTGCGGTGGTATCTACCTAGGCGACTCAGTATCGAGTCTATCACCAAGTTGTTACTAGACGAGCATAATCCATCCTCGGCCGCATCATCACTTACCATCAGGTGAGATGGCGATCAAATGTCCGTCAATATAAGATAAAAAAACAATTTAAAAAAGCCTCTGCCCTGCAATGGGATGAGGCTAACGTACCTTTAGGTCGTGTCGGGATTCCTTGAGCAAGCGCACGCGAGCCACGAGTCTCTCGCCGTCGCCGCAACTTCTCCTTGGTCTGCTTGTACCGCTTCACTTCGAGCCGGCCCGCTAATTTATCCTCCTCCGTTCGCGGCTATTGTAATATATGTTACGAATTATAATATTAAATAAATTCAACATAGATACATTTAGTCATGGGCGTTTAAAAAACGGACGTACTCTCATTAATATATAAAACGTGTCCTCGAAATGACAATTGCTGTCAATGGTTTAATTTTAACCAATATTTTATTGTATACTGATTTTAGTGTTTGAAACTAGAAATATGTAATCGAATTGTTTCATAAATAACAAAGAACCAACCTGTTTATGGTGAGGCAAACATTTTGAGTTCAAATGCCGAATATTATTGACTAGCCTGGACTTTATGATACCCTTGCCAAATTGTGATTCCTAATTACTAAAATTATAATAACAAAAGTACTCACACTAATAGGTCGTTCGGATACGAGTCCCGGCCGCCGTTTTCTCGGTTTCATTGTGATCAACGCGTGATCCGGTATCAACCCGTTATGAGTGTCTTCTTTTATTACTGAAACATTTTCGATAGTTTAATTATTAAAATTAATTAACACCATCACGAAGCCAAACAGTCCACTGCTTTACTAGTAGAACAGGGAGCTAAACATCCCCTGACGACTGATGCTAATTTGTATATTATTACGGAATCTGCTGAATCCCAGGCGGGATAATCGGTAATAATATAAAATATATGCATGCATATGGCGGTAGGTCTGAGCAATGTTCGTTGTTCGGCAGTATGCATCATAGGCTTATAAAGTTGGATTCGTGAATCTTGAATTGAAGGCCTTATCCTGAAGTGGACTTCACTACTAAAATGGGGTCGCATTTAGCACTTTGAGAGCGTCAGTGGCTCAATGGCGTGGAATGCGGCCTTCCGAACCGGTGGTAGAGTCACAAAAAAATATGATAATAATAACAATTGACGATTCAAAAGTATCTGTAACAGATTTATTTGAATAAAGATTTTTTTCTTTCTTTCCGATCGGAGGGCGCAGGTTCAAATCCCACTACGTACCAATGTGCTTTCGAATTTTCGAAATTATATATGTACGTTATCCGACACTCTGACGGTGAAGGAAAACATCGTGAGGAAACCTGCGCACGCCTGCGAAGAGATTCAAAGGTTGTGCGTGAAGTCGTCCAATCCGCACTGAGCCCGCGTGGACGACTAAGGCCTATACACCCTATACGGGTAGGCTTGTGCCCTCGGTGGGGACATTTAATGAGCTGATGAAGATGATGATGATGATGAATGTTTAAAACGAATTACATACATAATAAAAATATATATTATGAAAAAAAAATGTGGAGGTACCTTCATAGATTCCATTGACACCTTCAACCAGCTTGCCCTTCACCTGTCTCCGAACAATGGCGGTGTCGATCGCCGACATTGGCTCTTCTTCTTCCTCTTCAGATGAACTATCGTCCGCTAAAATGCAACACAAAAACTCGTTTTACTTTAATCTTATAATGGTACATTGAAACTCGAAATTGTTATACTTAGGTAAACCAGGGGTATTGCCCACTAAGCACCGACCGCATTATTCCTACAAACAATTAATTGTGTCAACCGGCAACACAAAGCGTTGAATCTACACAACGTGAGACCCCGATTGTGTTCTCGACTACGCTTCCTATAAAACTCTCTTCCCAACATCGAAGATTAATAGTACATTTTAAGGCATGATCGTCGCAAACACGAACCTTTTTTTAGTACTTATTTACGGATGTGGCGGGTAGCAGATGGATGTCAACTGCTAGGGATAAGGGAGGCCTCCGTTCAGCAGTGAACACATTAGGCTGTAATGATGATGATGAAGCAGTCCATATATACAGGTTTTTTTGAGGGGGGTTGGGGGGTTTTTAGGCTACTTTTCCCCGGTAGACGGTTAACATCTCCTATGTCGACCCCTGATGTGTGCTTTCAGTCATGTAGCATGTCGTTCGAAAAAGAAAAAAACTAAAGAACTTTTTACAAGAAAGCTAAGCTGAATAGTTTATAAGTTGCTGTGTGTTTTATTGTTTCATTGTTGTCAGTCTTCTTTTGACATAAATAAATGTATGTTTGATCGCGTAACACTACCATGAAATATATTCAAGTTTAGATTCATACGTAATTTAAATGTTGTTTTCTTGTCTTCTGAATTTTAATTATGTCCAGTGGTATCAAACTAAGTTGGTGATTACGTTCAGTCATAAGTTTTTTTTTATGATATGAGTGTACAGGACGGTCAAGACGCTCAGCTGATCGTAAGTGATACGCCTAACCATGACAGAGCGGTATTGAAAGAGACCAATAACTGGTAGTCAGTTATTATCCCCTTCAATGCCGCTCTGCGCCCGTCATCCTTATACCCGATAATTTCACTAGCTACGTACTTGTCAGTGTGTTACGAGCCAAGTTTCATGGAAATCGCTGTCATCATACGATCTCTCTTACTAGGAACATATTGGGCGATCGGCACAAGGCGTCGACGGAGCAGAGTCACAGGGAAGCCGCTGTCATAATCCGAATTCGTTTATTTGGAATACGACGGGCACAAGGCGTTGATGGGACACAACACAAAGTGACACATCGACCACCTCTTCGTGTCCCCGATACCATATATATATACACACTCTTTTATTAATTGTAATATTTTTATTAATTTTTTGCATCCTTCGGCTGTAGCCTTCGTAATTAGTGATGGGTGTACATACGCGGTGGCGGTGGTTCCCACTGCGGCTGCCGCAACTTGACGTGTAGTAGTAGGTGCGGCCGCGGCCGTCCTGGGCCGACCGCCACATAGACGGCAGACGGACTTCACCGACCGTTCGGATACAGGCTGCTCCGCCACTACCATTTGCTACACATACATATAAACAAACAATAAGTATAAAATCTACTAATAAATATTTTTATTTATATATAAATATCCAATGACATTCACAAGCGCCATCTAGCCAAAGTTAAGCGTGAAGCCTATTATGAGTACTAAACAACGGATACACATACTTATATTCATTTTTTTGTAAATATATACATATTATACATAGAAAACACCATGTTCAACAGACACGTTCATGCACACAAATGTTTGTACTGACCGGGGATCAAACCCGGAACCCTTGGTGTTGCAGTCGATCTCTCAACCGCAACACCAAATGGGGCGTCAGAATTTATAAGAAAGTGGTGTTAGGTACACTATTTATAACACCAGGACCGATGAACCGATGTAATGAGATTTGATAGCTTAGAGTTAAAACTAGGGGACTACATTAGGTATTTTCAAATCCCATTTTAGCAAATCTATGAAATACATAAAACCAGACCATTACAAACAGACATGTACATGCACACAAATGTTGTAATGTCCGGGGACCGAACCCTATTTAGTGGTCGTTAACAACTACTTATCTGATTGTGGCTGCTGAGTGATTAGCAGCCCTATCTCCCTATGGATATGCTGTGTGGAAGGACTGTTCTTACAGTGGGATCTTAGGCTGATGGTGATTTTTTGTATTTAACCCTTTAACCGCCGACGGTTAAAGGTTAACTAACTGACACGGCGAACTCCGTCCACCTATCAGTTGATTCGATACTACCGTCATTAAATTATTTTTCCTTCCTGAAACTGTCATCTAACACTTAAAATTGGCTTTTGGTTTAATTACGAATATTTTGTATGGGAGATATAGAAAAGCTATATATATAGAAAAGTAATTTTTGACGGTATCTGACGATTTATGAATTTTTCTCTCCATTAAAACCCTTCTCGTACTTCAAAGAATATTGTAAAAAAAATATAAGCAAAATCGATTCAACTGTTTTCAATATTGCGCTTAGCAAGCTCAGTCACTGATTTATTTAATACTATTATTAGATATTATTTATAGATTATTAACAATATCGCCTAAGTCTCTTGTGTATAGTAACAGTAGTAACCTTACCGGTGGCACCGTGTGGTGTTGTGTGTCCATGACGGGCGGTGGTTGCACGAATGGTGGTGGTCCGCCCAAGCCTTGCCCGAACATGAACCCGCCCATCCCGAAACCGCCCATACCCATCATACTGTTGAATAATTCTAGTTATATTGATACATTTCTCATATAGATGCTTAGAAAAACAATAATAATAATTAATGTTTAATAATAATGTCGTGGTTTTGATTTTTTACTCTTCTATGACGCGTTTAGGTCAAAATGTCGTATGTGTCATGGTGATCGGACATTATTTGGATGACATTTCTTCGTGATTGTGCGTCTAGTGAGTTTATCATTGATCTAAGTATAAAGGATACATTTACATTATTTACCATATAGGGAAATTTCACATGGCATAAAACCTGATTAGATCGTGACTTATTTATAAAAATGAATTGTAGGTAAAGTAATTGCGACAACCAGACAAAAGTATTCAACCTCTCAAAATATGTTCATAATATCGTGGTGTTGAACAATATTTTCAATATTGTACAACACCAAATACTGCTACTAAGCAAAGTGAATTAGAGTTACGTACTTATGCGGCATACAGAATGGTTGGGCCCCGGGGAAGGGATGGCAGAAGGGCGGCGGCGCTCCAAACTCGCCGACGCCCTCCATCATGGGCCCGCCCATAGGGCCCATAGGACCCATCATACCGCCCGGGAACATGCCCTGCAAGATAAATTAACGGCCCTTATAGGCTAATATGTACGTTTATACGACGCTCTTATGATAAAGGAAAACATCGTGAGGAATCCTGCACACGCCTGCGAAGAGATTCAAAGGTAGTGCATGAAGTCAGCCAATCCGTACTGGCCCGCATGGACTAAGGCCTATACATCCTTTATGGGTACGCTCGTGCCCCTCGGTAAAATTGATAGATAATTTGATTTCAGATGGATATTGTAAATAGTGTTAAAAATTGATAATTAATTTATTGTTAATCACAAGTTAATAACAAGGTACTCGTGCTAAGTCGTCTAGATAGATACACCTCTCAGTGCCAGATATCTTCCCGTAAATAAGGAGTGTTTTGCAATTCTGTAATATACCTAACATCTGTCGTCAAGACAGAATTCGCTTCCGTCAGCACTGCACTGTGCAGTGTTGACGGAAAAAACAACTGCATACTGTTATTAATATCCTTCAACGCTGTTTCTGTAATGGACAGGCGTATCACTTACCACCAGGCACACTGACCGTCCCGTTCTCTTTAATAGCATAACATATATGAACTTTATGCTGCCTTCCTAATGAAGTGTGCAATAAGTCGGGTTTAAAACCTTAACCTTAACCTTCTTAAGTAAGACCTTTGTATTTTTCATTGTTAGTCATAATTAATATATAAACGAAATTTAAACAGGTCTTAATTAAATTTGCCCAAACACCCGACTTATTGCACTCTTCGTTAGAAAGGCAGTATGGGTGCCCGATATATGATTATTACGATATAAGCTGACGGTAACATAGATATAACTGACCGTGGACTCGGGCTGCGTCCAGTATGGCGTCCATCTCGCAGCATCCGCGGCGGCGGCGGCCTCGGCAAAGGCGCGTCGTCTCCTTCCTTGCTGACGGGGGCCGCGCCCGCACATACTCTATCGTTCAGCCTAGTACAACACATTGTATTACACTCTATTCTATGTATAATATTAATCNAAAGTTGGATTCGTGAATCTTGAATTGAAGGCCTTATCCTGAAGTGGACTTCACTACTAAAATGGGGTCGCATTTAGCACTTTGAGAGCGTCAGTGGCTCAATGGCGTGGAATGCGGCCTTCCGAACCGGCGGTAGAGTCACAAAAAAATATGATAATAATAAGAATTGACGATTCTAAAGTATCTGTAACAGATTTATTTGAATAAAGACTTTTTTCTTTCTTTCCGATCAGGAGGGCGCAGGTTCAAATCCCACCACGTACCAATGTGTTTTCGAATTTTGAAATTATATATGTACGTTATCCGACACTCTGACGGTGAAGGAAAACATCGTGAGGAAACCTGCGCACGCCTGCGAAGAGATTCAAAGGTTGTGCGTGAAGTCGTCCAATCCGCACTGAGCCCGCGTGGACGACTAAGGCCTACACACCCTATACGGGTAGGCTTGTGCCCCTCGGTGGGGACATTTAATGAGCTGATGATGAAGATGATGATGATGATGAATGTTTAAAACGAATTACATACATAATAAAAAATATATATTATGAAAAAAAAATGTGGAGGTACCTTCATAGATTCCATTGACACCTTCAACCAGCTTGCCCTTCACCTGTCTCCGAACAATGGCGGTGTCGATCGCCGACATTGGCTCTTCTTCTTCCTCTTCAGACGAACTATCGTCCGCTAAAATGCAACACAAAAACTCGTTTTACTTTAATCTTATAATGGTACATTGAAACTCGAAATTGTTATACTTAGGTAAACCAGGGGTATTGCCCACTAAGCACCGACCGCATTATTCCTACAAACAATTAATTGTGTCAACCGGCAACACAAAGCGTTGAATCTACACAACGTGAGACCCCGATTGTGTTCTCGACTACGCTTCCTATAAAACTCTCTTCCCAACATCGAAGATTAATAGTACATTTTAAGGCATGATCGTCGCAAACACGAACCTTTTTTAGTACTTATTTACGGATGTGGCGGGTCGCAGATGGATGTCAACTGCTAGGGATAAGGGAGGCCTCCGTTCAGCAGTGAACACATTAGGCTGTAATGATGATGATGAAGCAGTCCATATATACAGGTTTTTTTGAGGGGGGTTGGGGGGTTTTTAGGCTACTTTTCCCCGGTAGACGGTTAACATCTCCTATGTCGACCCCTGATGTGTGCTTTCAGTCATGTAGCATGTCGTTCGAAAAAGAAAAAACTAAAGAACTTTTTACAAGAAAGCTAAGCTGAATAGTTGTGTGTTTTGTTTTATTGTTGTCAGTCTTCTTTTGACATAAATAAATGTATGTTTGATCGCGTAACACTACCATGGAATATATTCAAGTTTAGATTCATAAGTAATTTAAATGTTGTTTTCTTGTCTTCTGAATTTTTAATTATGTCCAGTGATATCAAACTAAGTTGGTGATTACGTTCAGTCATAAGTTTTTTTTTATGATATGAGTGTACAGGACGGTCAAGACGCTCAGCTGATCGTAAGTGATACGCCTAACCATGACAGAGCGGCATTGAAGGAGACCAATAACTGGTAGTCAGTTATTATCCCCCTTCAATGCCGCTCTGCGCCCGTCATCCTTATACCCGGTAATTTCACTAGCTACGTACTTGTCAGTGTGTTACGAGCCAAGTTTCATGGAAATCGCTGTCATCATACGAGCTCTCTTACTTAGAACACATTGGGCGATCGGCACAAGGCGTCGACGGAGCAGAGCACAGGGAAGCCGCTGTCATTGTCCGAATTCGTTTATTTGGAATACGACGGGCAATCAGCACAAGGCGTTGATGGAACACAACACAAAGTGGCACATCGACTACCTCATCGTGTATATATATATATATAAGTTACACTTTTCCCAATACAGATCACTTTTGGCTCTCACATCGACCAGAAGACACTCTTTTATTAATTGTAATATTTTTATTATTTTTTTGCATCCTTCGGCTGTAGCCTTCGTAATTAGTGATGGGTGTACATACGCGGTGGCGGCGGTTCCCACTGCGGCTGCCGCAACTTGACGTGGTAGTAGTAGGTGCGGCCGCGGCCGTCCTGGGCCGACCGCCACATAGACGGCAGACGGACTTCACCGACCGGTTCGGATACAGGCTGCTCCGCCACTACCATTTGCTACACATACATATGAAACAACAATAAAGTATAAAATCTACTAATTAAATATTTTTTATTTATATATAAATATCCAATGACATTCACAAGGCGCCATCTAGCCCAAGTTAAGCGTGAAGCCTGTATTATGAGTACTAAACAACGGATACACATACTTATATTCATTTTTTTTGTAAATATATACATATTATACATAGAAAACACCATGTTCAAACAGACACGTTCATGCACACAAATGTTTGTACTGACCGGGGATCAAACCCGGAACCCTTGGTGTTGCAGTCGATCTCTCAACCGCAACACCAAATGGGGCGTCAGAATTTATAAGAAAGTGGTGTTAGGTACACTATTTATAACACCAGGACCGATGAACCGATGTACATGAGATTTGATAGCTTAGAGTTAAAACTAGGGGACATACATTAGGTATTTTCAAATCCCATTTTAGCAAATCTATGAAATACATAAAACCAGACCATTACAAACAGACATGTACATGCACACAAATGTTTGTAATGTCCGGGGACCGAACCCTATTTAGTGGTCGTTAACAACTACTTATCTGATTGTGGCTGCTGAGTGATTAGCAGCCCTATCTCCCTATGGATATGCTGTGTGGGAAGGACTGTTTCTTACAGTGGGATCTTAGAGGCTGATGGTGATTTTTTGTATTTAACCCTTTAACCGCCGACGGTTAAAGGTTAACTAACTGACACGGCGAACTCCGTCCACCTATCAGTTGATTCGATACTACCGTCATTAAATTATTTTTCCTTCCTGGAAACTGTCATCTAACACTTAAAATTGGCTTTTGGTTTAATTACGAATATTTTGTATGGGAGATATAGAAAAGCTATAGATATAGAAAAGTAATGTTTTTGACGGTATCTGACGATTTATGAAATTTTTCTCTCCATTAAAACCCTTCTCGTACTTCAAAGAATATTGTAAAAAAAATAATAAGCAAAATCGATTCAACTGTTTTCAATATTTGCGCTTAGCAAGCTCAGTCACTGATTTATTTAATACTATTATTAGATATTATTTTATAGATTATTAACAATATCGCCTAAGTCTCTTGTGTATAGTAACAGTAGTAACCTTACCGGTGGCACCGTGTGGTGTTGTGTGGTGTCCATGACGGGCGGTGGTTGCACGAATGGTGGTGGTCCGCCCAAGCCTTGCCCGAACATGAACCCGCCCATCCCGAAACCGCCCATACCCATCATACTGTTGAATAATTCTAGTTATATTGATACATTTCTCATATAGATGCTTAAAAAAACAATAATAATAATTAATATTTAATAATAATGTCGTGGTTTTGATTTTTTACTCTTCTATGAGGCGTTAGGTCAAAATGTTGTATGTGTCATGGTGATCGGACATTATTTGGATGACATTTCTTCGTGATTGTGCGTCTAGTGAGTTTATCATTGATCTAAGTATAAAGGATACATTTACATTATTTACCATATAGGGAAATTTCACATGGCATAAAACCTGATTAGATCGTGACTTATTTATAAAAATGAATTGTAGGTAAAGTAATTGCGACAACCAGACAAAAGTATTCAACCTCTCAAAATATGTTCATAATATCGTGGTGTTGAACAATATTTTCAATATTGTACAACACCAAATACTGCTACTAAGCAAAGTGAATTAGAGTTACGTACTTATGCGGCATACAGAATGGTTGGGCCCCGGGGAAGGGATGGCAGAAGGGCGGCGGCGCTCCAAACTCGCCCACGCCCTCCATCATGGGCCCGCCCATAGGGCCCATAGGACCCATCATACCGCCCGGGAACATGCCCTGAAAGATAAATTAACGGCCCTTATACGCTAATATGTACGTTTATACGACGCTCTTATGATAAAGGAAAACATCGTGAGGAACTCTGCACACGCCTGCGAAGAGATTCAAAGGTAGTGCATGAAGTCAGCCAATCCGTACTGGGCCCGCATGGACTAAGGCCTATACATTCCTTATGGGTAGGCTCGTGCCCCTTGGTATAATTGATAACTAATTTGATTTCAGATGGATATTGTTAATTTTGTTAACAATTGGTAATTGATTTATTGTTAATCACAAGGTAAGTTAATAACAAGGTACTCATGCTATGTCGTCTAGATAGATACCACCGCAGTGCCAGATATCTTCCCGTAATAAGGAGTGTTTTGCAATTCTGTAATATACTAACATCTGTCGTCAAGACAGAATTCGCTTCCGTCAGCACTGCACTGGTGCAGTGTTGACGGAAAAAACAACTGCATACTGTTATTAATATCCTTCAACGCTGTTTCTGTAATGGACAGGCGTATCACTTACCACCAGGCACACTGACCGTCCCGTTCTCTTTAATAGCATAACATATATGAACTTTATGCTGCCTTCCTAATGAAGTGTGCAATAAGTCGGGTTTAAAACCTTAACCTTAACCTTCTTAAGTAAGACCTTTGTATTTTTCATTGTTAGTCATAATATAATATATAAAAGAAATTTGAACAGGTCTTAATTAAATTTGCCCAAACACCCGACTTATTGCACTCTTCGTTAGAAAGGCAGTATGGGTGCCCGATATATGATTATTACGATATAAGCTGACGGTAACATAGATATAACTGACCGTGGACTCGGGCTGCGTCCAGTATGGCGTCCATCTCGCAGCATCCGCGGCGGCGGCGGCCTCGGCAAAGGCGCGTCTCTCTTCCTTGCTGACGGGGGCCGCGCCCGCACATACTCTATCGTTCAGCCTAGTACAACACATTGTATTACACTCTATTCTATGTATAATATAATCAATAACCACTGACATTCACACAGGCCTCAGAACGCATAATATTTTACAGTTAAATGTGTAAATTTGCCATTTGTCGTAACGTTTGGAATCATTTCTATTATAGTTAAATTATTATAAATAAGTATCCACTGACATTCACACAGCGCCATCTGGTCTCAAACTTAGCATTAGCCTAATATAGGAACTAAAGAAATGATAAACATACTTATACATTTTTTGTAAATACATAGAAATCTACCAGACCATTACAAACACACATGGTTCTACTGCTCGGGATCGAACCCGGACCCTTGGTGTAATAGCCGACGTCACAACCATTACACTAAATGGATCGTCAAATGTATGTATTTACAAAAAGTATATAAGTATGTTTATCCGTTGTTTAGTACCCATATTACAACTTGTAATATGCTAACGCTTAGTTTGGGACTAGATGGCGCTGTGTTAATGTCAGTGCATATTTATTTATTATTATTTAAGAAATAACATAGCTTGTTTTACATAGTTCACATTATGAGGCTGAAACTGGCAAAGAAATTCTAGCCGAAAAAACGCAATGGTCGGAGATGAAAATAGACTTGTTTCCAAAAAGGCTGTTTTTCATAACTTTTTACCACAACCATGAATTTTAGTTACGTGTCGTCACAATAGCAGTGTGCCAGTATTTAATTTGAAAATTTGTATGTGTTTTAATATACAATTTTAACAAAATTTGTGGCAAGACCCGTAACTAACCTTATACTCCTCCTGCCATCAGGGCTGCTTCTCCTTTTCCTCCTATCTCTGTCATCCCTATCCCGATCTCTGTACCTATCCCTGTCGCGATCTCTATCTCTGTCGCTCCGTTCTTTGTCCCTGTCTCTCTCTCGATCCCGATCGCGATCTCTCTCTCGCTCTCGGTCACGGTCTCTATCCCTGTCCTTGTCTCGCTCGCGATCCTCTCTGCGATCTCGGTCCCTAGAGCCGCTCGAGTCGGCCGCCCTTCGTTCGACATTCGCTTGTCGTTCGTGCTCTTTCATTTGCTGTATACGTTCCTTTTTAGGTATTTTGAACACCTCCTGTGGACGATGAAATATTATTTAATAACAAAAATTGCATAATTATATAGGAAAAAAGGTTTCTTACAGCGACTAATTTATCAGAAATACTATTGCAAAGAGTGGGCCGCGCCATATAAATGTTTGTTTTGCCAAGTGGAAGTTAAATTATTATTTGCTGGCTTAAAAGTAACATATACAAAAAGCTTATAAAATATGCTTTAAGCTCTAACAAGTTTGCAGCAATTATTTGATAGTTGATATTTTTTTATATAGATACAAACCTTCAAGCTCGACCATCGTTCTAATAACTGCTTGGAAAGATCTTTAATTTTTTCTAATATAGCCATGTTTTCTTTGCTTTTTTCCGGTGCTGCATTTCCTTGTTCAGTACTATTTGGTAATTCGACTGGCAAGCCTGTAAAGATAAATAGTATTATTACCCCTTTAGAAGAATAAATTTAAGTTTCATGAAGTTTAAGCAAATATATTTATTGTTTTTGGCAACAAAGGAAATAGGGATATAGACTGACAAATTTTTTCAGAATTATTTTTCCATGTCTATCCATAGATTTTCTATGGTAGAACACAATGACGTCATGATTTGGATTGTCTACTCTCATACTTTTTATAGTTTTTAACTAATTGAAAAATAAAGGAACCAACGTGCGGTAAATAAAATAAATTTCATAATTAGCGTTTCAGACTTACTTTGGAATCCAGGAAAAATCCGCACCAAGAGAAAAAATATACTAACTATGCTATTCGAATATTAAGTTACACAATGACATTATACTTGTATATACTTACCAGTTGCTTCGTCAATGAAGCCAGACTCCGCAGGAACATCGGCAGCACTGAGCCACCTCTCCACGATTGTGAAGAAACGACTTTCTTGCACCATCGTCTTATTTGTAATCGGCAGTCGGTCTACTGTCTGCAGCATTTCAAGTCTGTAGAAATAAATGTATCGTATTTTAGTCACGATATGAGACACTTTTTTTTATGCTATAGCAGGCAAACGAGCAAACGGCTCATCTGATGGTAAATGTCACCGCCGCCCATGTACATTTGCAATAAACAGAGGGCACTGAAATGCGTTGCCGACCTAAAATTATTAATTATTCATATAGTAGCAATTAAAAAAAGCGGATTTAACCCTCGGAAGTAGAATACGGGTATTTAACAATGGGGGTTATGGCAGTGCGTGCTACGATAGAAGACAAACAGGGCCGATCCTACAAGGGAAGTCTAGAATCTGGTATAGCTCTGGTAGGCTCTTAGTTGACTTTAAGAACTCACGGGGATAATGAGGACACGAGTTCGAGTGCTAAGACACTTTTCGCCCCAAACATATACACCGTTACCTACCAGTAGACGCAGCAGCAAGCGTAGCGTGAGACGCAATACGTCGAAAGCATATTATATGTGCGTACAATAATGGTTTGTAATTATATTTCCTGATATGAAATGATGTACGTTACTTGCAGCGTGTGACTGATTCTTCACGCCGGTGTTCAATACTTACTGATGCAGGTTCCAATCAGACGTTCGAGTCTCTTATAATATTCTAGGCCAATACTCTGAGAGTTAGGCTAAACGCCATTTACATTCAACAATAGCCCGCTGAAATTAATTTTTCCATCCCAATATCCGGCCAAACATGGTCAAGACAAGTGTTTATTTGTTGAACAATCAGTCTCGACGCAGACGGTCCACTGTCATCTGAGCCAATGCCGAACTAAGCTACAGTTTATGTGCAAAATCCAGGGTCTCACTAAAGTAAGTGTGCTATTAAACGGGTCAGTCTCGACGCAGAAGGATCCACTGTCATGTGAGCCAGGACCGAACTAAGCGACAGCATTATGGCCAAACCCAAGGCAAGTGCAGGCCCTGTCAACTGGGTCAGAGCCGGACTCGGCGACCGCTCTGTGTACACAGCCAGGGCCGCACTTAAGTGTGCAGCCGAATGCAGTGTCACCCGGGTCAGGGCCGCACTCGGCGAGCGCTATGTGCACACAGCCAGGGCCGTACTCAGCTGCATACATGAAGGGCAGTGGGGCGTCGGTGCACCAGGGCGCCAGCAGACGCAGGCCGCGGTAGTCGAGGAACAGCCGGCGGCACGGCAGGTGCGCGTCCCGCAGCAGCCGCAGCAGCGCCGTCTGCGCCGCACGACGCTTGGCGCGCACCACCGCGCGAGACAACCGCAGCGTGTGACTCTGGTTCTTCACGCCGGTGCGGTTCAACACTTCCAGGTCCTCTTCGATCTATACAATTACCATTATTGTATAGTACAAGGAACTCACGTTTCCAATATTTATTTATGAATGATTTAATATATCACTTGAGTGTCATAGTAAAAATAACTATTTAATAAATAACATTTCCAAGATTTATCTTAAAATGATTTAATACACCACTTGAGTGTCATAGCAACCGTCACATTAAATTAAAATAAATAAATATCAATTAACATTGCACACACAGCGCCATTTAGCCCCAAACTAAGCATTCGCCTATAATATGGATACTAAACAACGCTACTAGACACTTGTTCGAAACCGAGC
Source organism: Leucinodes orbonalis (assembly GCA_019425675.1). Taxonomy (NCBI): domain Eukaryota; kingdom Metazoa; phylum Arthropoda; class Insecta; order Lepidoptera; family Crambidae; genus Leucinodes; species Leucinodes orbonalis. The sequence goes on along the minus strand of PQWD01011073.1, from coordinate 107,166 downwards.
ATTCAAAATTAGCATTAATGGTACATCCAAATTACATTTGCCAAGTTAGTTGCTAATTTATTTTGAAAAAATTAAAAATAATAAAAATAATTGAGTAAAATTGTTTTGACATCTTTAGATAATCAGGTGCTTCTACATGCACTAAATAATTTGGTAAAAACACAGTGACACTCTACATGTGTCCTTCTCATCACCATCAACATGTATGTGTGATCATAAACCACAACAAAATCCAACCGTGATCAGCCGCCATTATAGTCATCTAAATCAACGCTCAGTCCCACTAGACCTTAGACTGTTCAATAGTACTCACATCAGCATCCTGCACCAGATCAGGCGCACTGGGCTTGTACTTGCGTGGCTTGCGAGCCCTGGGCCGTTTCTCCTCGCCAGCGCCCTCTTGAGTCTCCTCCTCACCAGCAATGGAACTCTTACTCGTCGAGACGTCTTCCTCCTGCAAGTACATCGACATAATCAGAATTTACTGTTTTATAACTGTATGTCACTAGTGATGTACGAATACAATTTTCAAATAACGCATGGTAAATGTATTTAAAAAAAATCGCAACACAAAATATCATTAAACACATTAAGAAAAAAACAATAATTAAACCAGTAAATATCACAAAAACATGTTGTGCTACGATGCCTTAACCAAACGGACTACTCGTTTAATAAGGGGGCCCTGGCCCTGATTTTCAGTGGCTGAATTTGAGATGTTAATGTAACACAGATTAAAAACTTAAAGCTGAAACTCAATACGAAGTTTATAAGATCAATGTACCTTAAACTTTCATTATGATTATTGAAATATTGATCTCTTTTTTAACTTCAACATAATTCCTTGAAATTACTTAAGCTGATCTAACACCGTGACATCATAGTGTTTTAATGTTAGAAACATGTATGAAAATAAGACGTTTATAATAGTCGAAAAAAGTAGCTCTGTTGATGTCAGTCAACATACGTATTATCACCATTTCCTGCTCTTAAATGCCGTAAAAGACGACTTAGTGTTCAAACAAGAACGGGTAGCACCGCTCCCCCATTTGTAACGTTTTCTAGGTTACGACAAATTGGGAAAATATGCCTACATATCGTGGAAAAGGCCCAAGTTCAACGATGGACTGTCATAATGGAAATAAGAGCCAAACCCAAAAAATGAAAGCAGGTAATATTTAGGCAGGGCAACTTAATAAAACATGAGTAATAACTGAATAAAACATATACCCAAGACACCTGAATAAAACATTAGGTGAGCCACATTTACATCCATAAAAACAAGTGAGGCTTAAATCTCGTGACGCACAAGTGCATAGAATATTCTGATATTTATGAAATAATTCAAATGAGACCTTGCCCGTATTCACATCTTCTGAGTACCTTTCGAATATTACATAAAATAACTATGATTCTGACATACAAATATTCATACAGGTACAATTCATAGTAGTTATATGAAAAATATTGTCCTGCATCATTACTCATAATGGGCAATACATTTATTAGGATGAATATTTACAAATTTTAATAGTAGTCCAGTAGGTCAATGCTGACAAAAGCAGATTGAAATTTTCACTCAATACATATCTTTGCCCACTTGTGCAATTAGACTTGTAGAAAGCTGTAGGATAAGCTTTAAGAATTTTAATTACAAATTCAAGATAAAACAGTCACACATTGTGTTCTTATTTTCAACAGAACTATTTAAGCGATTGGACGTCCGATGCTGGTCATAGACTACCTCTTATGCTTTCCAACTATAGCGGTTTGTGGTGACTTGCATCCAGCAATGTACCTAATATAAAAAAACTACATTGAGATTCCAACAGACGCAATACATTCTCTTATCTGCAATCCTAACAAATTAAACAAAAATATTACCTCTTCATAATCCTCGTCATCGGAATCCGGCTCTGCGCCGATCCAGCCGCGACAGTTGGCTGCACCACAGTAGCAACGCTGCGCCACTTTTCTGTACCAAACAACACAACGTTACCACCTACAGCACGGTGCCAAGCGCCTTGCGCTGGAATATCCAAGATTTACAGTTAAGAACATTGCATACAAATTTCTTCCCTTACAAAACATACTTGCTGTGCACCGCGGTATCGCGGTATAAGATATTGGCCCGCAGTAAGACATAACCTAAAATCACTTCATTCAGTCACATTACATCACGCAGATACACAATATTACTTTACTTTTATAAATAAAAAGGATGTTCGAAAATAAAAGTAGCCTTAGTTTGTTTCTTATTACATCAGCAAACTGCCAAAACAAAGTCCCGCTCAAATCGGTCAAGACGTTTCAGAAATTACCCAGAACAAAAGAGACAAATATTTTAAAAATGTTGTTGTGGTATACACCACATACATACGTATTGCACATATATTCATACATGCATATGATAAACATATGCATATATTATATCATATGTCTTTTGCACATACAAATAAATGCATCCATCATGTTTGAACAAAACATTTTCATTAAATAAGACATACATTTGTCACCTTTTCATAAAAAATACCTAATAGAAATAAAGCCAACCTCATTACTTGTGAGGTATCCTGTCGAATACCGAAAACCAGCACTCTGCCAAAAGATACCCTAGACAAGAAACTGTCCGAAACTCTTCAAAGATTAATTTCATTAGTACCTTACAATAAATTATCATTATAAAACGATACACTATTCAGAATAACTATGCTCTGAATGGTAGAAATAATATATCACAACACACATTTACCTCATTTTCAATGGACATAATATTTTAATAGAAATCCAGCCATTTTCAGAAATTTTAGTAAACCATGACATAGAAAAGTGGATACCTACAACACAATTTACTGCAAAATACATACCCAAATCTCTGGAACTGGTAATCGAATGTGATTTCCTCTCCAGACGGTATGTCCCTTTTGCTAAAGAAACCTATCCTCAGCTCTCCATTCACTGTCCACTTCTGAGTCTCTGCATTTGGGTCACAGGAGTGGTTGATGAAACGTGAGATGTTTCCTTTCATAGTGGCGTCGATAACGGTGTCCCCCTTGAGAGACATGAAGTAATGTGGGCGTTGTTTTCGTCCGAATATGTCTGTGCACGTTTGTAGAACTGATCATAGTCAAGGACTTCACCCACATATTCCATTAGAATTCACCCCTGAAAAAAATTTTAGCTTTAAATATTATTAATCACATATACTAACCACTCCTAATCACTGAGTTTCATCACCATCATCATTATCATTACAGCCTTAATGGTTAACTGCTGAATGAAGGCCTCCCATAATGATTCATGCAGATCCCCTTTTTACAATAAGGTAAAAAGGGCATATCTTGATGTATAACCCTTGTAAAGGCAATGACACCTAAAGGTGTCAGAAACAATAGATTATCTATTGCATCTGGATTCCTGGCATTCAAATGGTTAAGGAATAGAAAGTAGTAGACGCATAGACGCTATTATGTTAGTAAATTTCTAGAATTAATTAAATAAAATAAAAAATCTTACGTTGGTATATCAACATCAGCTTCAACACCACATCCTTTTTTGTCAGCATAGAAAACCTTTAACATTGCATTCTCCCGTTTTTGGAACCTTCTATTTGTACACCTGTCACCAACTGGGCATCGTGAATTACTAAAATGTAAAAATGAATCATAAAAACAAATTCTTTGAAGCAATATGAAAAAGAAAACAGACTGTGGTCTTAGTCTTTATATTTTTATAATAACACAACAAAAGCAGTACTTTGTTCTCTAGCCTATCATCAGTCTTTTTTATTTGTAGAATCACTGAGATTACTTACTGGCCAGTCAAACACCAAAAAGTCTGTAAAACAATAGTTGAAGTAGAGTAATAACTTACCATTCTATCATAAGTAGTCTATTTAAACAGTCTTCTCCACAAGCTAATTCTCCTCTCTCCAACTCCTCTTTGGTCATAAAACAGTCACACGTCATTTTTTTAGTCTCTTTACTAATCATTCTATCACACAAATACTCGTTTTCTTCTAAATGTTGATATTGTCTCATTCTGTCATCAATTATTTTATCATATGCTTCCTTACTCAATGGGGAAGCTTCTGGCTCAGGATTCACTTCTGTTAATGGAGTCAAGCGTTGTAGGGGATTAGGGCTAGCTAGAGGAGAGTTTGCAGGAGAATTTGCTCCCATCTCCAACTCACTTGACCTCCTCCAACGTGATTTCACTTTTACTGGCATATCTGAAGGCACTGGAAATGATGGTGAGTTTGGTGAATTATTCATCAACTCAGTGGGTCTCTCTTGACTGTCAGAGCCTAACTCCTCCAGTTTCAATTTAGTCTGTGTAATAAGTGCTTTTTTTAATGGTGTTTTTACAAGCCCATAGCCTTTGGTTTTTTGTTTCAAATTACTTATAGTTCTTAATACGCTAGATCGTCTTACTCCAGTTGGAGATGACTCTGCAGAGTCATTATTTGAGTTAATTTGATTTTGGTCTGTGGCTCTAGAAGAATTGCTATCATCCGATAAAGTTGAACTGGGGGTCAGGCTAGGATCCGGCCTCACTAAGACTTCTAAATTTTCTTTAGGAAATGGCAAATCAGGAGTACCACAGCTTGTTGTACAGGAGTTTGGTAAATCAGAGCAATCCATAGAATTTGACTCAATTGAACTAGTCAAATTGAGACTTTGGAAATGTCTTTGAATTTCAGTTTCTTGCTTTTGACTATCACTTTCATCACCTTGCAGATCTTTTGGGCTATCTATTTTTATATTATAGTATAATTCAGGATGGTCATCTTCAACAATCTGGACTATGGTAATCACTTCATCATCATCACCGGCAAATTCAATTTGATCTAATTGTTCTTCTACTAAAGAAAGTTCTTGTGGTCTAGCATTCTCCTCGGATTCTATATTATGGTTAACTTCTAGCATTTCAGTTGTCACATGATCAGACTCAGCACTTGGTAATGATTTATTCATACTCTGTTCATCTATATTAATATCAGGAACTAATTCTGGAGTTTCTAACTCCAATTTTTCTTTCAACTCATGGTTATCAAGTAAAGGAACATCACTATCTAGAGGTACCTCACTTAACATAGGCACAGGAGAAATATCCCTAGAGTTAGTTTGACTTTGCAATGCACTAATTGTACATTCTTCCCGCATGCACCACTGTTAGTATCAGACTGAGTGTCCAAAGCTGTATTTGAGTCTGACTCTGAACTAGCACATGGGTCAACCACTCTTATTTCTACACTACTATTGTTTCACTATCACTCCCAACTTCATATTTTCTAATAAAATTCTCATCATTGTTGAACAGACACCGATATTTTCCAAATTTTTTATGTAAAGCTACTACTGGTACTTGACAAGGCTTTGTAATTGCCAGATCCGATTTTTGCTGTTCTGCTTGGGATTGGTCTTCAGTAGCTGTACTGTTAGACCCTGAGGTTGAAGGTTGATCTTCCGCGGGCACTTCTTCTGGTGCTGGCTCAACTGAAGCTGAAGTCTCGCCATCAGCGGCGACATCAGCATTGGCTTGTTTCCCGCGACGACTAGTGCGTCTCGTCGTTACAGCAACTTTAGTCGCAGGCTTCTTCCTTTTCGCCATCGTTTTAATTTAGTTAAGCAATGTCAAGCAACCTAAAAATGAAAAAGATAGAAAATTATGGGTTGGGGTCTCAGTGACCTCCTTGGATCGTTAATGTTTCTTTTTGCTGTCAATGACACATGGTTATTATGATTATATTAATGGTTGATGAATTATTGACTTACATTAACACTATTATGAGTTTGGGTAGGTGCTCTAAAAAGTATACAATTAGCAGATTACAACATACAAATACGTTTAATAGGCAGCGTTACCACCGGTTATATTTTCATGGTTTTCCACGAGTGTCAACAGGCTTAACTTGTTCACACATAAAATGCATATAAATCTAGCATTGTGATTACTTACTACGAAAAGTTAATACTTAAAAATGACCTAGAATTAACTCACAGATATATTTATCAACAAAATTCATTTTTCTACAAGCCTTGTCTCTTCCATTCTTTTTTTTAGAATTTTTTTTTGTCTCCTTTGGCCAAGGAATATTCCTAAACAAGGTTGTCAATGTACAACTCAAAAATTATTATTGCATTCAACTACTTGTGTTTTACAAAATTTTACTAAACTTATAAAGCTTCTTCTAAATAAAATTTTACGTATTATTAATTTATCACGTTGGGATTATTATTGACTTAATTTACTTTTACTATATTTTTTATTTACATTAAAATTTTTACAATATCAAAATGTAGTTTTGATGACGTTTTGACGTATACTGTCAATTGCTGGCGGCTTTGTACTGTCAAAAATTTAAGTATCAAAAAATACTATACAGAGTTTCCAAAAACCGAAATATTTTAATCAATACATTTGTTATAATCTTCCTACAAAGCGTATATCATGAGTGAAACACCAGAGGTAAGTTTTCCTGCATGCATCATCACATTTTAAGTTAATTCTTCAAGTTAGTTGTTATTCCTGAGACACGTCATGCAATGCCCAGCCTAGTACTCGCTAACACAAGAGTTTTACAGCAATGTAGAGGCAGTTAAATAAAAGTGTAGTTTGGAAATGATATAGAATTGAAAAAATATTGTATAACTTTTAAACATTTTTCCTTCTCTTCACCAGGTTGTTAAAATCAATAAATGGGATGGAGCGGCTGCTAAAAATGCTATTGATGATGCTATAAGAGAGGTAAAGGTTTTTTAAATTATTGAATGAAATGAATAGGTTAATATAAATTTAATATTGTTTTTGCCAAATGAATTTATGATAATTCCTTTTAGGTATTCACAGGAGACCTGAAATGCAAAGAAAGCTTTGCCTTAATTGATGGCCGCCTGTTCCTTTGTGCACTTGCAGTTGGTGTGGCACTATATGCTCTCCTATGGGATTATTTATACCCATTCCCACAATCAAGGTAAATGAAAATAAAATTTATATACCTATACAGATGGTTTTAAATAATCAATTGGAATACAAACTAATCACTCCTGTGACACAACATGATACAATTATCTGATGGCATGCTGGACTTAATAAGCATATAATATGAACCAAAATCTCAAGGCATTTTTAATAAAATGGTATTACTATGTGAATTTAATGAAGTTATTGATATTTGTTCATTTTTTATACATAAGGATTAGCAGGAAAAGTTAGTCCTAGCTAAACATAAAAAAAAAAAAAAAAAAAAAAATTGGCAAAGTGCGAGTCAGACACACCTGTGGAGGGTTCCCTAGCATCAAGTTATGCAAAATAAAATATTTTTTATGTTCTCAGGTACTTACAACAACTTTATTATGAGGAAATAGTGGGTCACCATTTATGGCTTATAAAAAAAACATCTGACTAGATACCATTCATACCAAATTTTGTTGTTCAAACCAAAGTAGGTTTTAATTAGAAACTGGAAAAAAAATTATCTAGTTTCCTATAAAACCTAATAGAGGATCACAGAATATGTATACTTACAATGTTTGAACAGTGTGGTGCTATATTTATTTACTATAATGTATTTGGAGAAAAAAGAGACATACCGACAGACATGCCATTTGGCAATGGAACCCTTAAAAAGTACAAGAGTACATACATATAATTAATCAGTCAATGAATTGACATCTTCATGTATTGCTACCGATGGATAGCAATACATGGTATTGGAACCTCTAATATATATCTTTAAGAACTTAGTATAGCCTTTAAATTATTACATTATGTTTTCTTTTCAGACTGGTCCTCATAATATGTGTTTCTTCATATTTTGTACTTATGGGTATTTTGACTCTATACACTACATTCAAAGAAAAAGGCATTTTTGTAGTTGCAAAAGAGAAAGTTGGCAACAATAACAGAGTATGGGAAGCCAGTTCATATGTTAAGAAGTAAGTATTATAATGAAACATAGAAACCTATAGAAGAATATATATATATATTTATATATATGCATGAAATACACCTACAGGAATAAAACACAATATCATGGATACAAATTTCTGTGATGCATAAGATTCAATGGCGAAATCTCCCCATGCCTACAGGCCTGTGCTTTGTAGTGGGGACTTTATAGGCTGATCATGATTTGATTCAATCAAGGATTCTGTTAGTAGTGGCTAAAACAGTTGATAAATAGAATATCTTTAAGGGTATTCAAGTTATGACAACCTATTTGTGGGTTTCTGCGGGTTCAATTTTCAATCCCTAGTCAGTACAAACATTTGTGTGCATGAACATGCCTGTTGGTATTGGTCTGGGTTATTTCTATGTATAAGGTGTATGTATTTAAAAAAAAAAGTATGTATGTATGTTTATCCATTGTTAAGTACCCATATTACAGGCTAAATGCTTAGATTGTGACTAGGTGGTGCTGTGTGAATGTCAGTGCAGACACAACAGATGTTTTATTGTTATGACACCTATAAGTGTTTACTGTCTGGGAATGTGTTAAACAGTCCATGCCAGTTTACTGATGGATTCTGAGGCCTTCTTCACAATAGTGCCGTCCTTTAACCCTCAAACATTCAATTTGAGTTATGAATGCAAAGTAATACACAGTTTTAAATTCTCTATCTTTCTGTCAAATTAATGTAACCCTATGGTTTATAGTTTTCAAACACAAAAAACCATTAAGTGACTAATAATTCAACAATTTTGTAACTTAAAGCCGACTAGATACCACATTTCTTAGCTAACTGCTCAATCGATAATTTCAATTCTTACACACTCATTGTGTGTTTTTCTCCAAAATTACTTTTGTTAGATGGGTAAATGTGGTTTTAGGTAAATTACGGAAGAATAATAAGGGGTTGTGCCATGCCTGGTGGTAGGTGGGTTGGGGGAGAAATTTTGAGAGGTTATTGCTCAATGAGGGAGTTCTGCTATTCTCTCCTAAATGTTTGGTCTCTAAGTCACCTATTATGGCAGAAGAGTATGGTAGTGCCACTAGCAATGTGCCATCACCATACTATATTTAAATAAAGTCCTATAATTTTGCTGGGGGTTTTACTGTTGCAAGCTATAAATTAGTCCCAGTCTAATGTTTTAGTGTCCCCTTGATCTTCTTTCAATAATTTCTTTGATATTAAAAAAGTTGGATTAATGAACAAATAGTTCAACCGGGTTAACCCCTTTGACCATCAGGATTTTGAACTGCTATTGATATAGCTATTGTTTATGACGATTTAAGGCGGGCGGTCAAAGGGTTAATAGTTTACTGATGACCTTAGGGTCCTTGATATGATTTATGTATTATATCTCTATAATAGTGGGTGGAACCAATGTTAAAATGCCCTCTTGCACAGTTTCTTACGGTTTGTGCATTCCGTGTAGCATTTGAACCAATTATCCCCAGCTTATAGTGATAAAACTATGAACAGCAATCCCTGGACCCTAGACTACAGAGGCAGTTATACATTTCTGTCCCTAGTAATAAACTTCTCAATCTTAACACTACGTGAAATGTTAATATATATTTTTTTAACAGGCACGATGACAAGTACAATTTGGTTCTGGTGATGCGCGATGCCGCTGGCAAGTCCCGTGAGGCGTCCATCAACAAGTCGTTCGCGAACTACATCGACACCAACGGCACCGTTGTTCAAAGCATTGTTGTCAGTGAAATCACAAAACTCTACAACTCCCTCTCAGTAGAGAAAAAGGACAAGTGATTTGTCATCTCACTCGCATTTTTTTGTAAGGTCTGACAGTGTAATTTAATGTCCTAATAAAATATGTTTGAAATTCTAAAATTATTTTTGTTGATTATTGGGTAATTATTTGGTTGAGGAGTTTTAATCAGTATACCACAATATTGATACTATGGTAAGTTATATCTTAATAAAAAGATATTACACGTATATAGATTATCTAATTAGTCATTACTTGTAGTTAGTTTTGTATAATATAGTTGCTATTACAACTTAAGCTTTTTAGTCACGGATAGCGCACATCATAAGTTAGTGATTATAATTTTGGACAGTTCTCAGTTTCATAAACCAAAGGATCCAAACAAATAGAAACTTACAAAAAAGGAAACTAATAGAAGCGTGTTGAAAAAGATAAGCATGCATAAAAAAATATATGATGACGAATCGAAAAATGTGCCCAGACTTTAGTAAGTGGAAGAATTTGATACCACGCTGCCTAAACTTATGAGAAATAGTGACGGTATGTATATCAATATTTAGTAAAGGGGTTCTTGGACCAAATGTTCGAATGGGAAGACTATTTTGCTCACTTAAGCCGTTCGAATGGGAAGACTATTTTGCTCACGTGCCCATGCCAAATGATCCAGATGCACATTGACAGGTGTAGTGTAAAAGGAAATGAACAACTGTAGATATCAATAAATTTTCAAAACCTACGCCCATCGCCTAATGCAACAAAGTGGAGAGAGGCGCCTCAGTAATTTATCTAGCTAGAGTCTTCTAACCCCTTCTATTATGCGTCTACAAAAGACGTCTAACGATAGATATTTTATTGTGTTCCAATTCGTCACAGTTTTTATTCGACGATATCGCTACGGTGGCTTACTGCCATGACGATATCAATATCGAGCCATCTAGTAATTTTAAGTGTGAAATGAAAATGGTAATAAAATACTTTTCGCTTCAAACGCGTACTCAAAGGTTTCTATTATCACAACTCCATCTGCTGTAAACCATTCTCCCTATAATTCCTATATATTTTCGTTGTAATCTGTCGTCGTGACAGTACGATGTACGCCCGCCAGATGGCGTGGCGCGGTCGTGCGAATTGCCAAGCAAATGAGTCACGGCTCGCGGGCGCTCAAGATCGAACGCGCAAAGCCAGTCAGTAGGTCGGTTTATATGCCGGGCATACGCGGCCCGGTCCCCGTACATACTTCGATTGGCTAATGCATTACATCCCGACACTATAGTGACATGTTACTTACATAACTAAAATAGTGATGTGATACTTCAATTAGTGTAGCGCCGCACTCCAAACACAAATTTCCTTTTATGTACCGTTGGTTCTTAGCAAAAAAGTGCACAGGTTGCCGTCCTTGCTGACTAAAATTAGTTTGTGTGTTTGATATCACATGTATTGTTTATAGTTTTATCTCGTTTTACTATCAAGGTGAGTATTTTAAATAAACAATTTTATATCCTAGAAGTTTTTAATAATTATTTTTATTGATGATATTTTTATGACAGACGGATGAGAACACACAGTTTTAGAAGTGATATTTTATTTGTATTATGTTTTTCCTTTAAATTAATAATATTATTTTAGGCCTTTATAAAGATTTAAGCGAATTTAAACCTTATGAAGAGTATAGTTTCATTAAAAGTTATGACACGTATGTTTTTATAAATAATAATTTATTTTAAAAATATTTTTCCTTAGATCCGATATAATCAATTACGTTTTTTACCGCGCCGGTAAATTATGACATCATTGTAGAGGCGCGCTATGAAGGTCTCGACTGGTTTGCTAAGTAAGGATTCGCTCCGCGTTTGTGTTAGGCACACCGACTACAGATTCCTCCTTTGTTTCGAATACAGAAAGCAGTAAAAATTATACGCAATTCTTTGGTCTACTGTTGTTATTAAACGTGCCAAAAATTTTATTTTCGGTTGCTCTTAACATTGCATTATCATTGCGAATGGCTATCACCTGACTGCGTTTGCTTATTTGTACGCACGACATGATCCTCAAGCTGCGGCTATTTCTGTACAGGCCCACAATACTGGTGCGTGCTGCAGTCCCAGTACTTAATGATTATACTATATCTACCCGCTCTATTACTGACAGAGAGAGCCATGGCACGTAACCGTGTGAAAACTCACGGGTGGATGTCCCAACTAAAATTGGAACTGTATTCGACAGACGTCGAACTGTTGCCAACAATCCGCAACTATCACTGCAATAGTGACATAACGTGCCGTTCAATAACATTGAAATCCTTGAAAAAACGAAACATATTCTGTTACGTGCAGATAGAGGTCAAATGGGTGTACTAGGCTTGGTTACCGCTTAGTGACACAAGTCTAAATTAACGCGGTTATGTTAATTTTAAGATGTTAACGCAAACCGTCATGTTATAGGAAAAGCCCTCTTAACAAGAAGAGATAAGAACCACACGTGTGAAGGTCGTAGACGGTTGCGTAGGTTACGGCTAGACACGGGAAATGATAAGATGATAAACTTCAGCAATTAATCAAATGCGTGTGCGATAAAGCCTTTGATTGAGGGCGGTACACTCCCCATATCTGTTTAAGGACTAAAATTAAATTACTAAACCATCTTATAGAAATATTAGAAAATAGAGCTAAATATTAAACACAAATTAAGATTACCTGCTGATCTCTACATGTTTAGGTACAAATAGAATCGTCGGTATTTTTTATTTGAACACGTCCTATAGCAACCCTTCCAAAAAGAAGCCTATAATACAGAACAGAAACAAAAAAAAGTTCTTTCACTTAGATATAGGTACCTACTTAACGACAATTTGTAGCTATCAGAACGTAACACGTGTGTAAGTTTAAATGGAAATGAAAAAAATATTCCTATTTGCCTTGAAAATTTCATGCACTGAATGTTTAACATACTCATATTTTGTTAAATGTCTTCATCATATCAGCAGTGTGTGCAAAGTGAGTGACACTAATCGCAAAACAATAAATTATTTTCATTCTTACCAAATTAGGTGCTGTTGATGACAGCAGATTGTTTTATCTTTCTCCTATGACGTGTCAAGGGCTAATAATTATGTATCAATTGGTAGAAAAACTAATTTAGCATTGTAACTATTGATTATTAGCGCATTTTAAAATTAGGAGAAGGTAAAAAGAGCCCTGACCAGTAAATAAAAACACTTGCATACCGTCACTTATCTCTTTAATCGTAGAGTAGCGACAGATCCAGATAAATTTAATTAGTCTAGGTAGTGTAGTTATCAGTGATAGTATAAATTTAGTAACGTACCTATTTATCTTTAGTGCATTCACTGCGTGATTGCTTCGTGATCACCATGCTTCTTTTGTAACGATTTTTAAATGACAAGTTTAAGTTTTAGCATGCAATTTCTTTTTTGCTATCTTATCGGCATCTTGACAGTAATTTAACAACAATACGGTGAAGTTTCATTTACTGCGATTAATTTAATGAGATTCAATGGCTGATTTTTGGTGGGCTACCAAGCTCTGAAATAAGTATTTTAAAAGGTTGTATTGTATTAATATCAAATCAAGTAAGCTCAGATGCGCGGGCATTATCAGTATGTTTAATTGTACACTCAGAACACCATGTCAATGAAGTCAACATATTTTTTAACCAAGAAGTTACACAATCGCTGCAAGCTATAACGTTAAAATGAGGACTCGGTGAAACTCTGTAATGGCTACATTTCTATATTACTCCATAAATAGTGCTTATTCTACGTAAATAATAATTTTGTAGGTTTTAGGAGTTTCCAGCACATACTTGGCTGACATAAAAGTGGACTAACCACTGAATTGAGGGATCTCTGACCGAAACTTTCCTGCCTAATACTCCACGCGTTTTCGGTCCTGTGGTAGATTATATTTACTTTATAACATAATAATAACTACTTAGTCTTGTAGTCATTCCCGTGGTCCTTATTATTGTTCAGTCTGGGATCACTGTTTCCTGGGACCTAGACGATCCTACCTTTTCAATACACTTCAGTGCTTCGTCGTTATTTTTTTAACTCTCATAGAATGGTTTCCGATGTACCAGATAGTTCATATTCTCAGGTATGATGTCGATAATATAACTAAGTATACATCAAAGTTTCAATTGAATAGCTCTAATACTTAGATTTTTATTGATATGTATAATTTTTGAAGTATGGTCTGTAATTCGGCTGTGTAGATTCCTGAATTATACTCCTGAGCTTGGCTCTACATAAATCTGATATCTTTTTTACAACGCAAACCCTATGTGTCGTCTTGGCAACATTTTACATAAAAGTTTTCTTAGGAATTGGTATTGTGTTTAAAATAATTCGGAATTAATATTTAAATAATTCTTTCATGAAATTATCTTTAAAAGATCTAAACGAACTTTACTGTTACATAGATACGAAACAAATGACAGTATATAAGCTTGTTCCAGTAAAAGAATGGAACTTGCAATCACATATCCAATATCTGCCACATAGGTACTAAGGTATAATTGGTACCTACTTACAAACAAATTAATTAAACATCAACCAAGGTAGCGAAGTTGCATATTACCTTAGAAGAAAAAAAAGAAAAAGAAAAACCTATTTATTGAAACGGACTAAATTAAGATATATATGTAAGCAATATAAAATTGTTTATAAATATACTACTAATTTTGATATCATTATATGATTTAAATCATATTTAACGAATGTTATTAGTACGACGTTTCATTGACACTAGTAGTCAAGAAACGTCACTATTACCACTTTTTTCTACAGAGAGGTAAAACATATAAAAGGAGAACACCGAAGCCATTCTGATCAGAGTCTTCGTCAAAACAGTCACCATCCTGGTTACGCGTAATACTGCCCGTTCAAGCTATTGTGATATAATTGTGATAGTGTCAATATTGTGAAAGAGGACTAATAAAAGAGTTCATTAAAATCAACCGTATTTTCACTTCTGGAACTTACGTAATATATATAAGTTTACAAGTGTTTTAATTATCAAAATCACGTAATTTCAAGGGGTTCCCAAACTAAGCAAAGCCTGTATCTTGGAAATTATAATTATACCCTTATCTTTATTCTTATGATTTCATTTCGTTAGATTATCGGTATGAGACGCACGAAGGCATTCATATCCAAGAACATTGTTGTATCTTTTATACATAATATTTTTCTGGATAGAGAATCTTCTAATATTTCTTAAAGTTGTTTTTAAATTAAATCACCCTAGATTAGTACTCTCACGCCACTTAGATGTAACATTCATAAGGGTAATTGGTTATCTAGACTCACCGTTACATAGTAGATCAGTAATAGCTAATTTGCTGATAAATTGAAAACACGGAACTGCAATTACTATTGAACATTGTAACGTATCCCATTTTAAAAGTATATTTGTGCAATAAATTAATAGGCAAACTCAGCCCAAGTAAGTCAACACATTTCATTGTGGGGCTGAAAGACTTACGATATACAGGTAGCAAAATATCCCGATACACAAATTTATAAGACAATATTGCATATTGCAGTTCAGCGTGTGGAATACCACTTTTGTATTATTGGCGTGTAAGGCGGTAAATGCTAATTCACTTTATGTGAAACATGTAGGTAACACTCTTTTGTAGGAGTTTTTGAGTTCATATTCGTGCCTAATGGAGTTACGTTATATTGGATGAATAGGATTCGACGACCTCCGGATCAAGCAGCGTTCTAAATTCAAGGTTAAGTTCACAAAGACTGTTTGTAAGGAGGCAATGATTAATATATTATATTTATTTCAGATAATGTCACGAAGAAGATTGTTGATAGGCGGCGCGGCGGGCGTTGCAGGCGCAGCGCTTGCTGCGTGGACGCTCGCGGCGGACGACACACCTGGGGTAAATTAATTTATTATCGTATTACTTGCAACACAGCAAAGTCTATACACTTTAAGTGTAATGTGCTCATTAAGCTACTAGACGTTTGCAATGAATATTTTATTTTTTACCATTCAAGTGTGAGAAAGTCATGCTTCTGTATGAATTGATTGACTTGACTTAAGTAGCACGGCTAAAATACCTTTAGACAAAAATACCTTTAGATGAAAAACAAATAATTACTTCTTGTAATGACACGGAAACAATAAAAGATAGAATCTTCGCATCCGCACAAGATGTTAAAATTCATGATAACCTCCTTAAGAATACCTATTATAATAATTAACATTACTCTCTTTGCAAGAATTACCTACTCTTGTAAATAAATAAGATATAACGAAGTTCTTTTCTTCCTTGCTCTGTTCAGTGGTTTGAGCTGTGCGTTGATTGATCACTATGTCAGTCAGTCAGTCACCTTTGAGTATATATATTTACATATTCATATTTTGTTTATGTTTTATAAATAATAATTTACTTGAAATAATACTGGCCCAATGTCACATTTGTTGTTATTTTAAACCCAACATAAACGCACGGATCGATTGACAATTAACCACAGCGTATCGATTCGAGCTGGTACAGTTGCTCCAAAATTTGGTTTACCGCGCAACACTAAACATAACTATACCCAATGTGTACAATAAGGAAACAAATAATGTTAACTACACAAAATAATACTGGTTTTAACGACCTTCACTACCAGTACAGTGCGTCTGTGGCTCACAATTTTATGTATTTATGTATAATTAAAAAAAAATCTGTATTTAAAATATTTCGTTGTAATGTACCTTCTTATAGTATTAATACACAGACACTTTCTTAATCGACTCTATGATTATATTGAATCACTTGGAAGCACACTGTCTTGTATTTCTAGTGTAATAAAATTAGGAGCAATAATTACAGTGCGATAGACAAACTACTTTAAACTAGGTACTGACTGCTTTAATAGCTGGGCTTCACCTATGAAACGCTTACGAAACTCTAATAATAGAATACAATATGTTAAACACTGCTCACGCCAGTGTTTAAACTAAAACAATCCAGTACGAAAATCCGAATAAGTTTCTTGAAACGTGGGAAATATCAATATATTTATATTAGTTGAAGTAGAAACATAAAAAGTTTGTTGCAGAGCAGATAAACGTAGACTACCTATATTATTCATTGGGTAGATAGGTTGCTAAAATTATACAGGTTGTGTAGTTTATGACTAGTAAGTAATAAAGACACCCGCCTATCATAATTGGGTCCTGCCCCATGTGCGGGAAGGCATAGTCGTCGTGGACGTTTAATAAACTGACAATGATAGTAATTAACAAATCATTAAATACTTAATTTTGTTTCACTTCTCTATTTTTACAAGCATCACTGCAACTTTAAATGTGGCGTTCTCCAAAAACATTGAAATGACCCTTTATTTATTCATCGATAGAGATATTAAAGGTGGGCTTCGTAATGATGATTACCTGCCTAGGAATGAACTCCGGCAACAAACACCAGACTTTCTTTATCTTTACATTTTAATTCGTCAATAAATCGACAACAAATGGTGGCTAATTCGTTTTAGAATAAACTATTAAAACAAATTAGCCACCATTTGTTGTTGTTACACCCATGTACATAAATGAGTTGGTACATATAGTTACATACACTATTTACTAATGTATGTACACTGTTTCACGTTTATTACTCGTCAAGTAAAGGCGGGCTATTGAACATCGTACTTTCACTTAATTAATTATTTTTAAATGTATATACCAATTACGACCGGAGTGAATTGCACTTCCCTCTTGAACAATTGATAAAATAACATTAAACATTATTGAAATGGAAATCTAATTATACATATTACTAGACGATTAGATAAAATAGATTTGGCATCCCACTTAAAAAAAAACCAAAGCTATAGCGATCTTTTATATAAATAGATCCTACGTGGATAACAATCCGATAACTATTGGCTTTTGTGCACCTCGTATGGTAGAGTTTAGCAAGATCAGGGTTTGCATGTGAGCAATAAAAATATGCAGCTTGATTATAGCCTTTCAAATTAGCAAAACTTTTAATAGCTCACGGGATTACCACCAAGATCAAGAGAAATGGGCTGGTCACATGCTTGATGAAACATCATACTCTAAAGCGTGTGAAAATAAACACCTTCACACTTAGTGATCATTTAGAGAGCCCACATGGTGGAGTCGATGATTTATCAGCTTCTTCCCCCCGCAACGCCCCAAGCCGAGGTTCGAGTCCCATTCGGGGACGCTCTTAGGCTCGTTGTGTAAATTTTAAGGCTTCGAGCCATCTGTGGCCAACAGCAGTCAGTTCGAAAAAAAATGTTAGCTACTGCACCAAACAAGATGCTTCTTATTTGGTGCAGTATACGAGTTTTTGTGCGGTACTTACATACATTTGTGTGCATGGACAGGCCTGTTTGAATTGCCTGGGTGTTTCTATGTATATGTGTATTTATTTAAAATATGCATATACGTTTGTACCCATAGTACAAGCTCCTTATTGAATTGGAGCTAGAGTGTGGCGCTGTACTAATGAAAAAATGTAATGTTTTTAGAGAACTCGGTTACTGATGATTTGAGTGCGTTCTATTTGATATTACGTGCATAAGTAACAGTAATTTAAAAATAAACAGTTAATTTGGATGTTATCAAAATAATAGCTATTTTTGAGTTTCATTGCAATCAGTAAACAACTAAACACAGTCTGGTAGGTACATTTGAGTCACCGTGATGAGAGGTTAGCGCATATTGCGATAAAGCTTAAAATAGTGTATGGTTTAAGACTATCATCATAACAGCTGCAAAGACATATCTACTGAACTAGGGGTCCCTCGTTGAAGGAGCCAGTGGATTGTTGTTATGAAGAGAAGTGTCTACATACTACAATAGAAATTGTGACTGACTTTGAAATTCTAATAAGTATAAGGCAGGGCGTCGTTGGCTCAATGGTGTGGACTGTCGCCTTCCTACCGGGAGGGCTGAGGTTCAAATCCCGACACGTACCAATGTATTTTCGAATTTCGAAAATATATGTACGTTATCCGACGCTCTTACGCGAAGGAAACATCGGAGGAAACCTCCATCACGCCTGCGAAGAGATTAAAAGTTGGTTGTGAGTCGTCCACCCGCACTGGGCCCGCTGTGGACGACTAAGGCCTAATCACCCTATACGGGTAGGCTCGTGCCCCTCGGTGGGACGTTTAATGAGCTGATGATGATATGAGCAGGGAAAATTTTATGTATTGGTCTTACTTTTTTATAGATAATAATTGTACATTGTAACACTTATAACATATTTGATGTGTTTTACACAAACTTTAAACGTCCTCGATATTGTGTTAGCTATTGTAGATGGAAAAAACATGTCAGTTTTTCATATTCGAAAATGTTAAGCTAAAAGTAATATTTCCAATATTATATATGGTATGGCGAAACCACAGATTTCCCAACACAGGAGATGGGCAAGCCGCGTTTAAAGTGACAAATGTAAGCTCAACGAGCATACACTCCTGCCAGTTTACGCTCTGTGAGACGAGTCAAGATGCACGAATATTAGAAAAAATTACCGTTTTTTCCAAATGCCATCCTGTGCAATTGTAACATGCCATCATCGCAATGAATCAGTAAATTACCAAGAAATATAATAACCTTTTATAGGTAAGAACCGAAAAGAAATTGCGACACTGGACTGCCTATAAACTTGGCGGCTTGTCCAGTCTAATTGTATATTCTGATGTCTGTGGCGAAACGGTCACATGTACTACGTTCTCTGGTGAGAGCAGGTTCATCTCTCTACGAAACTATTATTATACTTTCCGCTCTCTTAATAGAATCTAGGTTGTTAATTACAACGTTATACTATAAACAGCATACAATCCACGTAATTTGTTTTTTTAACACATAAAATAGGCTTTTATATTTGACGATCCATTTGGTGTTGCAGTTGAGACGTCGACTGCAACACCAAGGGCTCCGGGTTCGATCCCCGGACAGTACAAACAATTTGTGTGCATGATGAATATGTCTGTTTGGGTGTTTTCTATGTAAAATATATATGTATTTACAAAAAAATGTGTATAAGTATGTGTATCCGTTGTTTAGTACCTATAACACAAGCTTCACGCTTAACTTGGGGCTAGATGGCCCTTTATAGATGTCAGTGGATATTAATTTAATTATATTTATTTTATCTTTGTTATATGTTATACTTATATCATATTTATATTATTTAAAAATATTATATAAAAAAAATTCTGGAGCGATCTTGTCCGTGCGCCTACTCACTCGGGCTCACGGAAAATAAGCGTCAGGGTCCGATCACCAGACCACGGCACATGCTGAGTGGGTCCATTACTTTGGACGTCGTAGCACAATGAAATTGTCATTTAGTGTGTTCTTACTGTAATTTTGTTATGCTTGTGTTGCGATGTGCAAAAATAATAAATTATTTCTTTCTTTCTTTCTATAATACACTTTTTTCTAGGAATGGTACAGACCAACAGTGTCGGCGAAAACAGAGCGGAAAAAGCGCCCTCTGCCGTCGCGAGCAGAACAAGTGGCCAGTCTACAGGCCGGACATACGTACGACGTGCTCATTATAGGTGGAGGCGCCACTGGCGCGGGATGCGCACTCGATGCCTGCACTAGAGGTAATTATGCTTAAAACTTTTACTATAACTGCATTCGTGGTCCTTGGTCAAATGCTACGAAGCAAAGAATTCTTTCTTTTCATACAATCTGGTTATTCAACCTGCAATGTCCAATATGTAACCAAAACGGGAAAATCGCACATAGTGGCTATCTATGCGGTTTTCCCTCAGGATTCGACTACTACAACACGAAGGCAGTACAAATTTATTTTGTTTTTTTTATTTTTTTTATTATTATGATGGGCTTGCTCTTGAGCACAGACTAACCTAATGGAAGAGACAGAAAAAGCCTATCCACTCGTTTTTTAAATGCCACGGTTGTATGTGGCCGAAACACAGATGCAGGTAGTTCATTCCATTCATTTGCAGTACGCATAATGAAAGTAGATGCAAAACGCTTAGTCCGGATACGGGGAACGTCAACCACAAATGGATGAAATTTTGCAGTCCGCCTTGATACCTATGGTGAAAGGGAGACGATTGGGATCGGTGCATGAAGTTCGGAAGAACACTCACCAAAGTAGAGCCTGTAAAAAACTGACAAACATGTCACTTACGGCGGTGGATAGGCTTTACATTTGGAATTAACGAGTCCCTTATCGCCAATAAGTTTTCTGGCTCTGCGATCGATTGAGTTCCAATGTAGCAAGATGACATTTTGCTGAACCATCCCAAAGGTAACTGCAGTACTCCATTTAGCTCTGACTTGAGCTTTGTATAAAGTCAAAAAGCTGTTCAGGTTTGAAGTACCGCTTCACCCTATTCAGGATGCCCAACTTTTTTGCGGCAATTTGAGCTTTGGACTCAATGTTTTTGCTGAAGTTAAGAGTACTCGTCAACTCCACGCCAAGTTTGTTCAGTTCGTCAGTGCCACGAAAAGACGGTGTAGTATTAAATGCCCTTTTTTTGGATGAAAACAAACAGGCCTGGGTTTTGGCAGCATTGAATTCAACCAAATTATCGTCTCCCCAGGCAGCAACTGATTCTAAGGTATGATCAATGCGTCCCTTTGCACCAGAAAAGTATCTCTCTGTGACAGTACTGTCATCTGCATAGCCAACAATACCTGGAATAAGCAGGTCATTGATGTGAAGCAGGAAAACCGTCCCAGAGAGAACCGATCCCTGAGGAACACCGGCATTAATCTGATACTGCTCGGAAGAGCAACCATCCAAAACCACTCTGATTGAACGATTACTAAGGAAATCCGATATCCAGTTACAAAGGCCCACAGGAATCCCATAGGCTGGAAGCTTGTTAAGCAAGTCCGCATGCGAAACCTTATCGAATGCCTTGGATATATCAAGCGATACAGCCAGAGCTTCGCCATGATTCTCCAAAGCTTCGCTCCAGGTATGCGTAACACATACAAGGAGATCACCGGTAGAACGTCCTCGCCTAAAGCCGTACTGATGGTCACTCAATAGATCATTACTTTCTAAATATGCTAGCAATTTGGTGTTAAGAACTCTCTCCATTACTTTGCATAATAGAGAGGTTATGGCGATAGGACGATAGTTTGAAGGATCGGCACGACTAGCTTTCTTAGGTACGGGTTGCACATTTGCTAGCTTCCAGCACTGAGGCACAAAGGTAAATTATTAGGTAAAAAAGGTAAATTATATTAAAATCAGACCTATTAGAATTAGTCCGGCAGTGGACTGCAATTTCTGATTGAAGTGAAATTTTAATAATTTCACGCCCAATGAAAAATGTAATGCCGAAGCTTTTTAGTGCTGAAGTCTAGTCAATGATACATATAGTCAAAGAGGAGTAAAAAAAGTTAAGTTTATAAAAGAGACCATTCATTTTAAAAATCTGAATTTATAAAGATCTTAAATATAGGTAACTACTGGTACTTATACATTGTTTATATAGAAAGAATTATAATAAGGATTTTTATCACTGTCATATAAGCCATATACATTTTTCAATCCAGGCCTCCGCACCGCTCTGGTGGAGAAAGACGACTTCGCCAGCGGCACTTCTAGTCGGAGCACCAAACTCATCCACGGTGGAGTGCGCTACCTCCAGAAGGCCATCATGCAGCTCGACTACGACCAGTACAAAATGGTTAAGGAGGCGTTACACGAGCGAGCCAACATGCTGGAAGTGGCACCGCACTTGACGAGGCCGCTGCCTATATTATTACCTGTTTACAAGTAAGTTTTTAAGTGTAAGTTTTTACTGTATAGATTTCCAATTTAACAACGAC
The DNA here is from genome assembly GCA_019425675.1 of Leucinodes orbonalis. Taxonomy (NCBI): domain Eukaryota; kingdom Metazoa; phylum Arthropoda; class Insecta; order Lepidoptera; family Crambidae; genus Leucinodes; species Leucinodes orbonalis. Next base: position 84,646 of record PQWD01011073.1, on the reverse strand, counting down.
TTGTTGCCCTTGATAATCAAATTGCTTTGCTGTGTCATATCCATGAAATGATTTATTTTTATGACAATATAATGAAGGTCTATTTACTTTGACTGACTGAAACTAATCATGTCACCTACTAGCTACGGGAGACTATCAATGAGTTACAGCAAATCCGTAGCGAATATTGAGTCAGAAAGATAGTGCAAAATATACAATCTTATATTGAAAATTAAACGGAACTAACGATTTTTCTAGGTCGCAGTGCTACTGCAAGTTAGTATTATATAGCACTTTTATTAAGGTATCTCGCGCAATGTATTAAGTTTATAAAAAAATGCTATTAGAAACCTCACTTTTATTTTAAAGACCTATACATTGATACCATTGATAAAATGTTTGAGTTTCAGAACAAAGTATGAGGAACCCTAACATATATCACTATATGTAGATTTTTTTCAAGGTTCTTGTGAAAATCTTAATACGGTTCACAGAATTCAAGAACACAAATTTTCATCACTATATATTTTTATTTTCGGAGAATAGTGGTTGTGATTTACGGATAAACATGACAAATCTATAAGGGTTCCGTTTCGCTCTTAACCCTAAAAAGTAATATAACCATGTTAATCTGATGTTTAGGATCCATATTACATCCTGCATACTTAGTTCAAACCAAGATGACGTTATGCTAATTATTTTGATATGTATTATTGTTATATTCAAGACTAACGTAACTATTTTCTTTTACGTCAACAGATGGTGGCAAGTTCCATACTACTGGTTCGGTATAAAGATGTACGACCTAGTCGCCGGCGACAGAAACGTGAAGAGCTCCTACTATTTGTCTAAGAAGAACACACTCGAATTATTCCCGATGTTGAAGTCGGACAACCTTTGCGGCGGCATCGTATATTATGATGGTAAGAAGCATACTTTAAATAAACATTAGAAAGTATTTAAATTCAGAATTGAGACCAGCGACTGCCCAAAATATTTTAGGTTGTAAGGGGTTTGAGGAGTGTCGGTGGCGCAATGGTGTGGGCCCTCCTACCGGGAGGGCTGAGGTTCAAATCCCGCCGCGTACCAATGTATTTTCGAATTTTCGAAAAATATATATGTACGTTATCCGACGCTCTTACGGTGAAGGAAAACATCGTGAGGAAACCTGCGAAGAAATCAAAGTTGTGCGTGAAGTCGTCCAATCCGCACTGGGCCCGCGTGGACGACTAAGACCTATACACCCGCGTACGGGTAGGCTCGTGCCCCTCGGTGGGGACGTTTAATGAGCTGATGATAATGATGTTGATGAAAGGGGTTCTTCTATTTGGTTCTAAGGATCATTAAAGTGTTGATCCAAGCTTAGCAGATTAAACCATACCACCCACCAATCAGCATTGAATCGGTAATCTATATGGTGGATTACGATCTGATATCTTCATAGCCATGTCTCATATGTTCTGAGATATATACAGTGGCGTGCAGTCCATATATACAAATAAACAGTGCATATCCTTAGAGTCCAGACAACCCGGAAAATCCCAAACAGATGATTCCCACTTATAAGCCCATTTTCCTCTACAGATTTGAAAACCAGAGGGCGATCTGTTGTCAACAACAGCACTTAATTTGACAAAAATGCAAATTATTCATGTTTTTTTGAGATAACTGTCACTTTGCATACCCTACACATAATCTCTGTGCACGCCATTGAATGTATATTATATGCTTGTACCTAATATTGATTTATGTACCATATAGGACTAAATAAGTCCGCGTGGAAGTCTTCGATCAGCAGTGGAAATTTTAGGCGGTAATGCTTACAGCCAAAAATGACCACTGCTGAGTAATGGACATTTTAGGCTTTAATGTATTTAGTTATATAAAATAACTTGCACTTATACAGGGCAGCAAGACGACGCGCGTATGAACCTAGCAATCGCGCTGACGGCGGCCCGACACGGCGCCACCATCGCCAACCACGTCAGCGTCACCAAGCTTTACAAGACAGCTGGCAAACTTAGTGGAGCTAAATTACGGGTATGTGACTATAACTTTAGTATATTTATTTAATCTGTGCTAGACTTAACCTAGTTTAAAAATGTGTCGTAAGAAGCAACAAGATTAACAATCAAGCAAAAAAGCTCTTCTAGCTAATCCGGACCTCCGTTTCTTCGGTGCGCGCTGTAATCCGGATAAGTATCGCTTGGGGGGATATTCGCGGAGAAAGATGCAACTAAATGTGTCACTGTTTAACCTTTTGCTATTAACCTTAATCTTTTGTTTATAAACTTGCAATGTTACAATAGAAGATTCAACGCGCATTGAATGGCAATTTACACTAACATTTTTAATAGTTAATTTAAGGCAATCTGCGTTATGATGATAGTATTGTTGTAGTTATGTTCATCACTAAAAAACAAAATTCCACCCCTTCTACCCTTATTCCCTTTACCTTCCCTCTTTTAAGGTCAGCAACGCAGTCGTTGGTCAGTTAGTATACCGAGTGTCACTCTGACACTGGCGGAATCACTTGACATCAAGTGAATCCTTTTCTCGATGGACCTTCTAAGAAATTAAACAAACTTGTTGTAGGACGAATTGACTGGCAAAGAATGGGACGTGAAAGCGAAGTGCATCATCAACGCGACCGGTCCCTTCACAGATAGCATTCGCAAGATGGACGACCCTAACATCAAGGAGATCTGCTGCCCTTCGTCTGGTGTACATATTGTACTGCCTGGATACTACAGGTAAGAGGAACACCTTTGGAATTGTGGACGATTTCCCACATAAGGTATTTAGAAATAATGTAAGTATATATAATTCTTAAATTATTTCAATAAAATGCGAATCAAGATTTTATTTCATAGGGAGTTTTCCCTATGAATAAAATATTTATTTTTATTTATTTATGTTTCTAGGCTTTTTGTAAATATATTTGAATTAGTTATTTTTAATTTTAGACTTTATTTAAAGCTTGTTCAATTAAAAAAATATATGGAAATAGAGGGACATCGTTAGTTGTAAATGAAGCCATGGCGTGTACATATGGACCGATGACTCGATTTCTTAGATGAACAATAAACAAACTATGTAGAAATTTCTCCCAAAAAGTGTCTGCGGCAAAGTTTGTCCATCGCGTCAATTGGGCAGAATTTTTATTCATAATCACGTCGCTCGTTACATATCATAGTGACATAGTAGTATGCTCGTGCTTTTGATTTTGTACCCTTTATTGACGCCTTGACATGTGTCAACGTATCTGTTAAGCTGCTCGATTTTTTTGGTTCATATTAGTCATGTGTCCGCTATAGCGAAACGTAACCAATATCCGTTACCATGCCTGTAACTTAGCTATTAGCGTTATCACATCTCGCACCGGTTGTCAGCTACCAAATATTGTATATCACGCGCTAACGCGATGGCAGCTAAGTTACGCTCGCTAGTTTGGTTAGTCAGCGATTCACAGTTGTCAACCACCACCGTAGCGATAGCCAAATAATTATGCCTTCCCTCTCTGTCTAAGCGAGTTGTAAGTGTAAGAACGAGATGGAGCGAATATTGCGCGCTACGGTAACGCCGCGCGATCACGCGAGATTCGCTACGTAGCATCGTAGATTTAAACCTTATGTGAGTGACACTAAGGTTGTATTCAGTTTGGCACTACATAATAAAAATTTTAAAATGATCTTTCCCTTTCCGAAATTTACAAGGGCCAGATTTGTTTTGGTTTTGAATTATTAGGTATTTTGTTAGGTACTAACTTACTACTTATTTGATTAATTCAAGTAACTAAAAATTGAAATAAGTTTGTATTCTATACACACTTATTCATACAAATGGGATATCACTAATGTCACATAGGAACATTTAGAAGGTTCTATCAATATGATAAGTACCCAGTAATTGGATTACGCGTGCAACGCAGATTAGGCTAGTACTAAAACAAAATACCTAATAATTCAAAACCAAAACAAATCTGACCCTTGTAAATTTCGGAAAGAGAAAGATCATTTTAAAATTATTAGTATGTAGTGCCAAACTGAATACAACCTTAGTATCACAAACATAAGGTTTAAATCTACAATGCTACCTTTGCGAATCTCTGCGTAACCGTTGCGCGCAATATTCGCTCCATCTCGTTCTTACACTTACAACTCGCTTAGACAGAGAGGGAAGGCATAATTATTTTGGCTATCGCTACGTCGGAGGTTGCAGTTTGACAACTGTGAATCTGTGTGAATGTGAACTGTGAGCGTCGGTGGCTCAATGGTGTGGACTGTCGCCTTCCTACCGGTAGGACTGAGGTTCAAATCCCGACACGTACCAATGTGTTTTCGAATTTTCGAAAATATATGTACGTTATCCGACGCTCTTACGGTGAAGGAAAACATCGTGAGGAAACCTTCATGCACGCCTACAAAGAGATTCGAAGGTCGTGTGCGAAGTCGTCCAATCCGCACTGGGCCCCGTGGACGACTAAGGCCTAATCACCCTATACGGGTAGGCTCGTGCCCCTCGGTGGGGACGTATTCCCACTTCAAAGGCCGGCAACGCATTTCTTTGCACTCTGATATTGCAAGTGTACATGGGCGACGAAGTCATTTACCATCAGATGAGCCGCCTGCTCGTTTGCCTGCTATAATTAACATAAAAAAATAACATTCGCCTAGTTAATTTTGGAACTCGCAATACTTTCATGATATAAACAACTATTAACGCCATCTATTCAGATTTTTGTGCAATTTTTACAAACATTTGACAACATTTATAATTTACAATAACTTCTAATGTACTAATTGCACAAATATCTCATAGATGGCGCTGACAGCTATTTAAATATGATAAAGTTTTCGAATGATTAAACTATTAATATGTAAAATAACAAACAAAAGAACTTTGCATATTTTTTATGAATAGACATGTTGATTTTATTAAACAATTATACAACAATCCTTTTCTATTTTATTACTGATTTGATTGTATTTGACTACATGGTTAGCAGATTTGTTTTGGTTTTGAATTATTAGGTATTTTGTTTTAGTACTAGCCTAATCTGCGTTGCACGCGTAAACCAATTATTAGGTACTTATCATATTGATAGTGACTTCTAAATGTTCCTATGTGACATTAGTGATATCCCATTTGTATAAATAGGTGTGTATAGAATCCAAACTTATTTCTATTTTAAGTTACTCGAAATAATAAAATGAGTAGTAAGACAACGTTAATGCAGCAACTAACTAGGTAGATAGCCAATAATCCGCGGTACAATGAAGACGGTGGGCTCAGATACGATATTGGGCAACGGTTACCAATATCGGTATTGAAATCAAATCACGGTTACGTAGCGGTTGCCAGAAATAGCTGATAACGCCAGTAGTTTCATATTCCTTCGTGATTGTGCATCAAGCTTCGATAAACCATAACTAACTATAGTTTATGGTTTTCTAAGCTTTCTCTAGACGTGAAAAAATGATTTACCTAAGCTTCCTTTGCACAGTTTTATAGTGGAGGCTAGATGAATTACACATATGAATATCTGAGCCAATATGTCTAGCAGTCGACTGCGATAAGTTTATGAGAGAGTAGTACCACAGATAATCTTCAACCTAAGTTTGAAATAGGCAGTAAAAATAACATTGCTAATGTATTTCCAGTCCGAGGACATGGTCTACTTGACCCGGCGACTGCCAATCTTCAACCTAAAGTTTGAAATAGGTAGTTAAAGTAACATTGCTAATATTTTTTCCAGTCCCGAGCACATGGGTCTACTTGACCCGGCGACATCTGACGGGCGCGTGATTTTCTTCCTTCCTTGGCTGAAGGGAACGATCGCGGGCACCACGGACATGCCGTGTCAAGTCACACACAGCCCCAAGCCAACGGAGGACGAGATCGTCTTCATCCTCACGAAGTGAAGAACTACCTCAATCCGGACGTTGAAGGTAATTTTTTGGGTATTTCTAATTTAGGTAGAATCGCGGTAAATTAATAAGAATCTGAATCATAAATTATTTATTTGCCAAAATACACACAAAACACAGTTGTTCAGATTTTAATAATAGTACTCGTAGGTACAGTATTGTGCTTGTGAACAAGCATGCAAATATAAACAGAAAACAATCCTAGGTAAGCATTAGTCTAAGTAATTACTTCTGTATTAATTAATCTAAGTAAATAACGCTGACGCCTTAGCCCAAAAGGGTAGCAGAGATAATAGAGAAAAATATAAATAAGAATAAAATTTATTATATTTCCGTTTCTAATCTAAATACAACAAGCATTGACGTATTGAAAAATAAAATATCTTTTTTAATATGGACGTATAAAACTACAAGAAATATTCTAAATGGAATGAATAGCCACGAGCTGTTTGCTTGAATGGTAAATAGCGTTTTAGGGCTGTCAAATAAAAAAAGTATTTGTAAGTAACACTGGTAACACTATATCCTCAGTGAGGCGAGGTGACGTGCTATCAGCATGGTCTGGCATCCGCCCTTGGTTTCGACCCAAACAAGCCGGACACGCAAGTCGTTAGCGAGAACCACATCGTCCACGTGTCGCCAGCCGGTCTAGTCACCATCGCGGGAGGAAAGTGGACCACCTACCGCTCCATGGCTATGGAAACTATTGACGCTGCTATTGAGAGTAAGCAGCTTTTTGTAAATAAGTCTCTCTTACTTCACGGGACGATATCAAGCACCGCGATTTCACCTACCTAGACGACTCAATATTATATTATAAGAAATTATCACGACGGGAATGGAACCCGGAAGTAGCCGGTAGTAGCCTGCTTAACCAACACCACATATGTCGTTAAGTTACTTATTTGTTTAGTCATACAAATACAATTTTAATAAATGCACAAAGGTGTAAACTCATTCGAGTTTTTGGCGTACACAAAAATCGTCGTACTTGTTTACGTCGTAAATTATAAAATAACACAACAAACATACATTTCCATTACAAAAAAACACTTCAATTTATAGGTAAAACAATATAAGTGAAGTTTATGTATCATTTGGTTTCGCAAACGACGTTAAATAATTATGATTGTGTACGGTAACAGGTGCGAACCTGAAACCTTTGTTCCGCGAATGCCAGACCGACGGCTTCCTCATTGAAGGAGCGCACGGCTGGACGCCTACTATGTACATAAGACTGGTGCAGGACTTCGGACTTGAGATGGAAGTAAGTGGTTTGTTCCTCTTCATTTTCGTTTGCATACATAGGTATATGAATCCATTGCAAAGGTTGGTAAAGGTGTAAATATAGGTACTGAGGGTCTGTATAGTACGATTCACGAAAGTTGGCCACTGCGCTGAAGTCACTTTTCTGATCCCTTCGGAGGTGTAGTGGCGGCGGCAGTCGAGCCCTAGTGGGCGCCCTTAGTGGCCGTCCTTCTTCCCTACTTCGATAGTATCCGGAAGCGGTCTCGTGCCGCGACCGGACCAATCATCGGCTGAGCTAGGCTCGCCATTTTCATCCGGTGACGTCGTTAAGCCATCTGCGGCCAACAACAAAATCCTTTCAAAAAAAAAAAAAAAAAAAAGCGGCGGCAGTGGAAATTCTGGTATTTTGGGTGATTATATTTTTCAATATTTTAATAATTCTATATTTTCTCTATCATTAAAATAGCCTTCATCTAGCGCAGAAGACTGCCATTTGTGGTCATCTTTCGTGAATCGTATTATACCACACTTCAAATGCGAAATATCGTTTTAGGAGTGACCTTTCACTCAATATTTATTCAGAGTAAGGGACCTTATTCCTGTGCTATTTTGATGAGCACAACATCTGACTAACTAGTATACTAAGGATTAAACAGTAAAGTATACATCGCAAAAATATTTTGATTACAAATCGAGATCCGTTTTATTATATAAATCACAACGGTGTACGTAATCTAAGTCCCATAACGAGACTATTTATTTTTTCTTTTTCAAGCGTTGATATTCACTTAACTAGAGTGATACGATAAATAGCACCATCCCTTTCTGACTCAATCTAAGTAAGATCGACATTGAGTCTCGTTCTAGAATACGGGCGTAAGACTATACTTTTGTGCTCTATTCAACTTGACTGGACATAAATTAAAAAAAAATTACTACCTAATTTCGAAGTCTGTTACTCGTACTTTTTTTTTATCATCTATGGGCAGACATTTGACCGCCATCTCACCTGATGGTAAGTGATGATGCGGTTGAGGATGGATCATGTCTGCCTAGCAACAGCCTATTCACTCTTGCCTTGAAGACGGCCCGGTTCTAATCATCGGGGAACACATAAAGAGGCAAAGAGTTCCATTGCTTTGCGGTGCGCATTAGGAACGAGGCACCATAGCGCGCTGTGCATATATATATGGAATGTCAACCACGTAAAGATGGAACGTTCGTCTGTTTATTCATATTACAATATTAATAAACATTAATACTGTAACCATTAAACATTTCTAAGTCCTGGTTTGAAACAGGTCTAAAGCACTTTTTTGTAATGAGTTCCAATTTATACTACAGGTCGCTCAGCATTTAGCAAAGTCGTACGGTGACCGTGCCTTCGCTGTTGCCAAGATGGCTGCCATGACCGGCAAGCGATGGCCCATCATTGGCAAGAAGATGCATCCAGAGTTCCCTTACATTGACGCCGAGATTAGGTATATACCGATTCATATAGTAACTTATAATAAATATGTTTACTTTTTTCACCATAAACGACAATTTCACAAATGATTCATATAAAATTGTATCTGTACATAATTCGTGGGAGACTGGAGCTCGTATAGGTTCAAAGACTTGGAACACAGGTCACCGGGCCCCCGAATATACAAAGATAACGAAATGTACTCGTAGTAGTATAATTTTATAGTAAAAACCTGTATATTATCGTCATCAGCATATAGCCCACTGCAAATCACATGCCTTACTCGTACTTTGTTTATATTGCTTAAGTTGCTTGACCTGCACAATCTGAACTAATATTTCGTCGACCCAATTGGTGTAAATGGTTGAGACGTTGGCTACTACACCAAAGGGTTCCGGGTAGAAATATAACATAGAAAACACTCAGACCAATTCAAACAGACATGTTCATGCATACAAAACATTTAATGTTTGTACTGCCCGGGGATCGAACCTGGAACCTTTGGTGTAGAAGCCGACGTCTCGACCATTACCCCAAATAGGTAAATCAAAATCAATATTACAGGCTAAATGCTTAGTGTGTGGGACTAAATGGCGCTGTGTGAATGTTAGTGGATATTTTTTTAATGCTATAAGTTTACAGGACGGTCAGGCCGCTCACCTGATGGTAAGTGATGCGACTAACCATGACATAGCGGCATTGAAGGAGACCAACAACTGATAGACAGTTATTATCCTCCATCAATGCCACACTGCTACCGACACCCGAGACGACAGATGTAAGGTCTCTTATACCCGGTAATTTCACTAGCTACAGTGCCCTCATCGCGAAACACAAAAGTGCATACTCCTGTTCTAACAGGAGAGTTATGCACTTTGTATTTTGTCCCATGTATGGGACGATATTTGGCACTGCCGTGGGAGTCCTAGATGACTCAGTATCGAGTCAACCACTTAATAAATTTATTATTATTGTTATGTTTAGGTATGGAGTAAGAGAGTACGCGTGTACGGCTATCGACATGATCGCTCGTCGCTTGCGGCTGGCCTTCCTCAACGTGCAGGCTGCAGCTGAGGCGTTACCCGGTATCGTGGACATCATGGCTGAGGAGCTCAAGTGGTCGGATGCTGAAAAAGCGGTCAGTTATTAACTAAAAACTAGGTATTTTTCTAGATTTGACTTCACTCGGTGTTCGTATTGATATATTGATATGGTTTTAGTTTAATATTGTATTTACCTAATTTTCAACTGTGTATTTTGAAATCTGGAAAGTGTCTTTCATATTTCTGTTGTACATTTTTTACTGTAGCATATAAAATAATAAAAAAAGAATAAAGGTGCCAATGTCCACAAATATACGTATAAAACAAATTGGCCGCTAGCCTGAGTGATACCACAGCAATAAAAAAAAATACACGTGAAACAGCGCTTTGCGTTGTATTACACTAAGTAGGTGTTCGTTAAAGACCTAAACTGAATAGAAAGTTGATTTTGAGTGAGGTTACTCCGATAAACCCACCTACCGCCTGCATTGTCTTCCCTTTAACAAAGGAGTGTGTAAAGAAAACATCAACGTTAATTGCTCCTTCGATGTTCCGTTCTTCTCTTCACCCATGAACGCCATGGGTGAAGATATCCCCTAACATCAGGTGATCTCTTTGCCTACCGATAAAATAAATAAAATATCCTTAGTTTTTTCTGCTTTGCTGTCACCATAAAAACTTTTTTTTTTCAGAAACAAATGAAGATGGCGAGTGAGTTCTTGGCCAACGAGATGGGTCAGATGGTGAACCGCGCCAGTCGCGACAAGATCCCCATCAACCTCAGCAAGGACGAGATCCAGACGTACATCAAACGGTTCCAGATCATCGACAAGGATCGAAAGGGATACGTCTCCATCAATGACATCAGGAGGAGTTTGAAGGTATTTGACGATATCGATATCCAACCTGCGTTTTTGTGCATTTTGACAGACGAAACAAAATGACTCGCCTATAACAGGTTTAATTAATAAATTTTAAGATAAATAAGGATTAAATGACGGCAGTCTACTTGAAACAAGGATGACTAGCACTCTTTAAAACTGTCCTGTGTTCAACTTTAAACGATGTTCACCCATCGAATGTCATCAAATTAAAAAGACAAATCAATTAATGGTAATATATATTTTTTCAAAAGAATCCGAATTTATTTCAAAGTAGATACATGTTTATTTACTACACATATACCATTAATTTGATTATATTATTAAATGGGAGAGGCCTATGTCCAGCAGTGGACAGCGATAGATTGAATAGATCTGGCGAAGAATTGGGAAAATCTTTGTTTAAGCAATGTATTGCGATAGGTCAAAGAGAGATTCTGGCTAAGTAACATATTACCGAGAGCCATCAACGGTCGGAAAAACTTAATTAATGATTACATTTTATGTGATATTGATAAATGTTTTGCCGCAAATGTTTTAGAGCATGGGTCTGAAGCCGTCAGACGATGAAATTAGTGCAATCCTATCGGAGATCGACCTGACTTACCACGGACAGATGGAGATCCAGGACTACCTGCAGGTAGAACTGGCTTTGGTCTAACCAAAGCTGGTTTGGTTGGCCCAAGCTTAAAATCACGCTGGCCTAGGCTCAATGTGTCCATGTTCATTTGTGTCGTCGGAAGGGTTTACAGTTCCGTTTAAATATATGCCGTTACTTAATATATATTTAATCTTTCAACCGCTATGATTCCAAACACTACTTTTACTAGGTGGTAGACTCGATAGTGAGTCGTCTAGGCCCGTCTCGGGTGACGGTCGCAGTACGGCACTGATGGAGGATAATTACTGTATATCAGTTGTTGGTCTCCTTCAATGCCGTTCTGTCATGGTCAAACGTGTCACTTAACATCAGGTGAGCGTACTGACCGTCCTGTACACTTATAACATTAAAATTTAAAAAAAAACACAAAGTTAAAAAATAAAAACCTTTGAAGTATGCATATATTTAAACACTACTTCAACTTGTTCGAAACTATCGTAAAGGCTTTCGTAAGGGGAATTTCTACTTAATTTTTCCATCGATTACGTAATGTTACCATAAACAATTTTTACACTTTTTAATTGTGTTCAATTGAATTCGTATAGCAGCAGTGTTGCCGCAAGAGAATCGACTATCGATAGTTCAACCATTGATAGTTCGGCAACACTGCTTCTATACTTATTAAATTTAACACAATAAAAAATAATAATAATCATCTTTATTTCTCTCACAAATTATAGTACATAACACAGTTTAAGGATACAGACATAATTATAAAAAAGTGTAAAAATTTTATATAGCAGTACAAATTAAGTATCTTAACAGCCTTACTAAAGTTTTCGATATGTTGGGCTATTAATAAATGTTTCATGCCAGAATTTAGTACTAGTTACCGGTATCCACAGGGGAGCGGCGAGGAAGTCACTGGCGAACAGTTGCACGAAATACTCAAAGAGATCGACACTAACATGAACGGCCAGGTCGAACTCGACGAGTACTTGCAGGTCATTATCGATTGAACATCCGTATTAGCATGCCTGTTTGGTTTCTTTTTCGCTTGTATTTTTTCACGTAACTTTAAAACACAATTTGTTATAATCTGCTTCAATTTAAATGGGAAATCAAAAATTTGTTTGCATGACTTAATACCGGATAAACAGCCTGAGCTGAAATGTTCGTTAATACATTGCATGATATTGGTTAGGTTTTTATTTTGATGCTTGATTAGTTTTCTTTGACATTTTAACATCAGTTTTCACTCATAATACTGCAGCTTGTGCATTTGCTTGATATAGCAATTTATTAACATTTATGCTACAAATGTTACTAATTTAAAAGTTCATAAGAATGATACTTTTTTTGGTAAATCGATATCGAACCTTTTTGGGATACAAGAAAATTATGAAGATTTGATACCGTAATATTAATACCGAATTACAATTAATTTACAAAATAAAAAACTAAACAAAATAACCACCTTTTCGATAATCCACTTGTAATGTTTAATTTGAAATGTGTATAAAGTTAAATAAAAATAAAGAAAAGTTTTTTTGTATTAGGTTGTCACACGTAAATACCAGTGATAAATACTAAATTAGCTTTACTTTTTGTTTTTTTTTTTTAATTATTCAAATACTGATAAACAAGGGGTGATATTTGGATCCTCTTTATTTCATCTGTCTTGGCAATTTTATGATTTTTATATTCAAAATAATTCTAGATACATTTATTTTAAAATAGTCAAAAAACAGCACTATCAGGGTTTTTACCAACAGTTAATAACATCATTATCAGGGTGTTTACCAACAGTTAATGTTAAAAATTGCCATGACAGCTCACTAACATGCACATTCAATTGCCAACAATAGGTCCCATTCACAGCTTAACCCTTTGAACGCTAATAACGCCTTAAGGCGCCAGACACAATAGATTTTCTATTGTCTCTGAATTTCCGGCGTTCAATAGGTTAAATATTATCGTAGTGACGTCATCAAGTATCATATGCGATGCCCCTTCCAGATGATGTCGGCGATCAAGTCTGGCCACGTAGCGTACTCTCGGTTCGCGCGAATGGCTGAAATGGAGGAGGAACATCATGAACGCGAAGTCCTCAAGAAGATGATCACCGTCGACCGCAGCGGTGGCGGACTCTAGTTCTCTACAATTGACTCTTTTGTAAGAACTTTTTCCCTTATCATTCGACGTTTGATCAGCTCATTAAACGTCCCTACCGAGGGGTCAAGTACTTACGAAACTAACAATAAAATGCGTAACATATTACTTAGACGCTTTGTTCTCTTGTGTTTAGTCTTTTTGAATCATTGATCCCAAGTGAGTTCAAGCGATGTCCTAGCTACGCCACTGGTCTTCCTTAGGTAACGAGAAGATATCCAGTCTTTGAAAGCCTAATTGTAACGTTTTCTTTGCAGATTGGAACCACAAAAGAACCCTTCGCAACAATTAGAATTAAGTATAACCCTAAGTATTATTTCTCAAAGAAAGAAATTCTTACTTACTTTTCTTTCTTTCTTTTTCTCAAAGCATAACATAGAGTATAGACAAGTCTCTCGTTATCATAGAACTTCCACAATTTATTTATTATTATTTTAAAGAAAATAAAGACATCTTCATTTTAAATATTAACACTTTCATTTCAACTATTCACTGAATAATAAATTAGTCTTTTATTATTACATAATAATAATAATAGTAAATAATCACCTCACGAATCAGTAAAATTAATTTAAGTCATTTAAAGTGTATGTTAATGAATGAAATCGTAATTTAATATTAGGTAGATTTGATACAGATTGTGATGAACTATCTTATACTGTAAGTATTTATTTATGAGATATTAATATCCTAGTTATTTACTACTCGATAACATTTTACGATGGCCGGCACCTTCGGAAAGACAATTAGAGTGAAAGCTATTTAGAATCTTACATTTGTTATGACGTCACACGTTTCTCTTCATTTTTATGTATTAATTTCGTTATGAAAAGCATTTCTCCATAATGTCATTACATGGAATAATCTCTTGAATATAAATAAAACTTAATAATTTCTCAAATTCAAGTTTAAATTTGTTTTAGGTATAAGAAATTGGTGTTATTGTATGTACTTTACATTTTTGGAAATTATACATTGTGTTTATTATGGAATAAATCAATTTTATTATGCAATTTGTTTTTGTTTTATTTTGATTCCCGCATGGGATGGGTGAATTCATAAAAACTGTGATTAATTATTTCCTATCCCAAATACTATTGTTTCAACATATTTATGTAAAAAGATTCCCAGTTACAAGGCCCAACTTTCTACTACATTTCCACTGCAAGACAAGGTCTCCTCCAATTTTATACCTCTACCTTTACAAAGCTGTTATGATAATGATGGGTGACCTTACCTAAGCTTGATCTTTATATAGAACCTAGCCCCATCAGATCTCCATTTTGGTTTGTGAAGCAATGATTAAAGATTAAACGATTGAGCCACGACATTATTTGCCTATTCACAAATTCGAATACACTCTTCAATAGTATAGGATGTTTTGGCGAAGTAATTGTAAACTTTAGTTTATGTATATAACGCCATCTACCGAGCTCACTATGCGCTGACTTCTACAACTGTGCCAAGGTGCTTTCCAGGTACGCTTTGAATTTTAGGCGCTTGCTGATTCGCTAGATGGCTAAGCTTGCGTATTTTTTGAAGCTATTTTTTAAATTTCTACTTCCTGAGTCTGTGCTTCATTTCAAGACCGTAAAACTTAATCTGACAATTAGTTTGTTTATTATTTGTGCAATAAACAACTAGATGCAAAATCACACTCGAAAAGTCTTCGCGGCAAAAATCTGCCCATCGCGTCATCATTTTCAGCCCATTAAACGTCCTCACCGAGGGCACAGTTCTATGTCTACTGTGCCGAGGGGCACGAGCCTACATGTGTAAAGCGTGTACAGGCCGTAGTTGTCCCCAAAGGTCGTCCCAGTACGGATTGACCGACTTTACACACAACCTTTGAATCTTTTAGCAGTCGTGCACAGGTTTCGTCATGATGATTTCTTTCACCGTAAGAGCGTCGGATAACGTACATTTAATTTCAAAAACACATTTGTACGCGGCTGAATTTAAACCTGCGCCCTTCCGATCGGGAGGCAACACCATCAAGCCACCGACGCTCTATCCATCGCATCAGTTGTACAGAAATTTCATATCTTATCACGTCGCTCGCTACATGTCACGTCTACGCTTTGGATTTTGTACCCTTTTTTATGAAGCTTTAAGGTCAAAATTTTATATTTTTTTAATTATAAGTATAAATAACAACAAGTTGACGTATGTTTCTAGGAGCTCGGACATTTTTTGGTTGATATTTCTTGCCATAATATTCGTTCCATTTTAGAGTTTTTATATATTTTAATAGGCAACCAAATGTAATAAAACATATTTCTTAATTTTAATGTATGTATTCTATTTCATGATGAATGTTTAGTTATAAGGTGTAGCCTAGATATCTGCAGTAAATCTCTGTTTTTTTCTTTTTTGTATGGTTTCTGGAAAAACCATAGATGCCGGTGTACACTCCATAAGAAAAAAAGGACATATAGGGAAGAACGAATGAATGATTGAGACCATAGACCATTTTTTATTATTGCAGAGTTAGCTCAGTACTTTATTTAAATTTACATTTGCTTTCGTTTTAAGCCTAATAAACGTAAACTTCATAATTTTAAAAATATTGTTTAAAGAACACCTTACGAAATGTGCTCTGAATGTCTTTATTCAGGCTATTAGATGGAATTAATTTTGCGCCTGTGAACTAATAAAACAAGTTAATTACAGATTAGGAATTGGCGGGAAAAAGTTTCAATGTAACGTGGGTCCGGGCGTAGGGCGGTGGTTACGCCCCCGCGAAATGCTGTCGCGGGCGGGCGGTGGGTGGGTGCAGCTCTTCCGTATTCTTATGAATTTTTAAAGTCGGTAACGGAAGGCGTCAATGACACGTAATCCTGCATTATAGGAAAACATAAACAATGTGTTTTATACTTGGATGGGTAAGGCCTTGTATGTAAATAATTTAATTAAGAGTGATAACTGCTATTTTCATTGATTTTTGTTAAGTTATTAAATTGTTGACAAAAAAAAACGAGTTGAAAAAATAAAAATCTTCAAAATAAACAATAGATATTAAAATTATATGATTCCAAAAATTTTTGGACCTAGTGCTAATTTTGGACTGCAATTGCTGTTAGGTATACTATAAGTAATGATTAGGGTTTTCCCTTTCAACCGCAAGGTTAAGACAATAAAATAAATACCTTTTGCAAAACTATACTTAGTATATAGTGCTCGTGATGCATCCAATGAGCCAACGAAGCTCATCATTGATGATGAGCTTCGTTGGCTCATTGGTGTGGACTGTTTACTTCTGATCTGGAGGCTGCAGGTTCAAATCCCGCAGAATTTTCGAAGTCATAATTATAATTTATAAATATACCAGAGACGACGATGCATTTCAGAGCGAAATTCATTCTACATATAAAAAAAATATCAGTGTAAAAAGGATTTGTTGTTAAGCAACGGATGAGCTGTAAACCTAGAAAATAACCTTTTTTGACAAGGACACAAAGACTACCTACAGTGTTCGGGAGTCTTCTTAAGTATCTGGAATACGTACAGACGCAACGAGGGCGTTCCAGGCGTGCAAAATTGGAAAGAGCAAACCATCGAACAACTAAGTTGCCTCTCCCACATAAGGAAGAATCCGTCCTGGCATCTAGTAGTTCAAAGGAGCGCACTCTCTCTAATACTTTTTATTAGAGAGAGTGGACTTCTTTGAATTTAGTGATTAAATTGAAGTCAATACCTAATTAATAGCTTTGCGTTTCTTTATCAATTCGAGGATTCTTTTTCAGAAAGGCTTTTTGCAACATCAGCACACCTAGAAGAAAAATAGATTCAATAGATACGTCACAAGTTTTTTATAGGAATCTGATTTTATTTCACTTTTGCACCTTGATCATTTTCAAAGATTGTTAGGTTATGGATATATATCCACATATCTTCATCGAACGTCCTTCGAATATCACAACTAAAGACGTGTAGGTGATCTGTTAATACACAAAATTTCATTGCGTCTTCCCAGAGGTACGTAATCAGATTATATTACTCAAGGGATAATAGATCACTATCGAATAGGCTTTTCAGAGAGATAGCTACGAGTAACAAATGGTGTCGGTCTATATCAGGTGATAAAAGTAGTCACTATATTAATTTAAGACAAAACAACACACCACTATATTTATTGAATCTATCGAATCAAGTGCCCAATAAAGGTGTTTACGAATATCACTGATACCGGACTATAACACTATAGTTGTTTAGTTAGGTAGTTGCTAATTTCTTATGTTAACATATTATAAATCACTATTCATTGAATCAATTTAGTCGATCTCACATTTCAACCCATTAGCTGTTGTAGATAAATACTTATTGAAGGTAGCGATGGTTATAAACTAGATTGCACTAATACAAAGATAAAGTACTACGCATGAGAGTTTTCTGCCCTAGAGAGGCAGTGTTTAAGCCGAATGCATGAGTGTGATTTAGTGTAGAAATTACTAGATATAGCGACTAAGCCGCTTCTTTCATACAAACACAACCATTTACCCTCATTCGTATTGGAATTAAAGGACTTTCTAGTGTACTAATACCTACGTGAGAATAGATTTTTATTTAATGGGTTGTTGCTATGCCCAACGTGTAAAAAATTCTATCCTTGTACTAAATGCCAGGTTTTGTAATAGAAGAAGAATTCGTATTGGAAAAGTTTCACAGAGAAAACCTTGACAAAATAAGATCGATATTCATAAATCACATCTGCACAAGTAGCACACGAGACTGACCCAACCCAATAAACAGTTTTAAAACCGGATGCGGCAATCTTAAGGCGGGTCACCAGCTGTGCTCGCAGTTCCAAGTAACAAACTACCTTGCAACTTTCGACATAGGGCTGCATTTTGTTGAAGATAGAGTAATTACCGCATGGTTCTAGTTAACATAGGTAACTCCTACTTATTTCCGCGTCATGGCAAATGGCGAATACTTGCCAAATCTTATATTTAAATGCGAATATAAGATTTGGTATCTACATTAATAATTACAGTGAACTATAGTCTACTAGTATTACAGGTAAAACTGTATACGTAGTAAAGACTTAAGCTTTTAAATTTTTTTCTTTGTGAAACTATTTATGAAAATATATTTGTTCAAAATTAAGGTAAGTAAGATCCCATGGAATACTTGATATATAAATTCAACCTGTGTTTTGTTTCTAGTATAACCAACTAAGTTAACATGACATTAGTCATTAGTTCATGTGTTAATTAGTTAAAGATGCAATATGATTCATTTGAGCTAGGGCGTGTC
The DNA here is from genome assembly GCA_019425675.1 of Leucinodes orbonalis. Classification (NCBI taxonomy): domain Eukaryota; kingdom Metazoa; phylum Arthropoda; class Insecta; order Lepidoptera; family Crambidae; genus Leucinodes; species Leucinodes orbonalis. The sequence continues at coordinate 66,065 of PQWD01011073.1, read as the reverse complement.
AGGTTGCGGGGGCGGTTGGCGCGGGCGGTCCGGTCCGCCCACTGTTACTTCCGCTTCCGTCTATCTACGAGCTCATCACCTTCCGGGTATAGAGCCTAGCGGTCAAGAAGTATCTATTACAAAGCTGCCTACAAAGGTAGGCAACTTTGTTTGTAGGTGCTTCCTAATCAAAATTATCGCGTAATCATCATCAATTATGTTTCGCGATAGATTGCATGTTGCAAATCAAATGTTTCCGAGGTCAGTTAAATTCGAATTTCATTAGTGACGTAATGAAACATATATGAAGCATGTAGCTTGATGTTGAAATCGGTGTTCTCATTTTAAGTAATATAATATTATTCGCTGTTATCAAAATCACCGTATCAGTAATACTAGTCATACTATAGGTACCTCGTTTTCATGTAGTTTTAAATGAATAAAACTCTTTGATAAAAAAGAGGAAACAATTTATCTTGATAAGATCTTCAAGGGAAAATGTTACTCGCAGAAAGATGTTCCATGTGCCGAAAGGTCCCGCAGATGTTGCAATATCCCTATTTTATTAGTTGTTTTACACACAACTAGGAATTATAAAAATATTTAAAGGTATGTACCTCAGCATTAATGTTCGGTGATGATTTCACCAGCAGTCATTCACTAATTAAACACTAATATGCAAACAATATTGAATCACTCGACTGCTGCGTGCCTTGCCACGCCACTGAGGTACACCCATAATAGAAATCTTTGGGTGTACAACGTCACAAGATCAAAAATAACCAATTGCAAAATTGAACCCTACCATCACAATTACCAAAGCATAAAATGCAATAACAACACACTATAAAGCACAGTGTGTTTGGGAATGCATGTTGATATCTCAAATCGAGTAAGAGTCTCGACTTTATTGTAAAAGAATATTAGGTTCAATTTAACTATTCAAGAAGGTCACTGATAATTAAGTCGGGGACACACGCTCTCTCGGGGCGGCTGCTCATTCGTGCATAATGGACTCGGGGCGACGCGACTGACGCTTGACAAAACGTGGCTCGACTTTCACTCTCATTTCTGAACCAGTCTGCAACTGTAAATAATGGGAACGCGTATCGATAATCGTAAACAAATTAGGGGAACCGATTAAGTAAAATGTGTACTATATTTCATCATAAAACAATTATGCCCTATTCAGATAGTGTCACGTTAAAATGCCATTACTATTATTTCCTAGTAGAGGACTGCTTAATTTTCCCGTTATGATGGACACATCAAATTTGTTGACCGTTTTATAAATTAATAAAATAAGAACATTTGGGAAGTCATAATTATTCAGCATCAAAGCAGAAAGTATTTAATAACTAAAGCAGCATATTCCCATGTATGTAATAATTAAATTCAGAACTGTTAACAATCACTAAGACGTAAGTGTTGTAACACAATACTGTTTAACAAAGAAGCACAGTGCCGGAGCAACACTGTACCCTTATCTTTAGGTTAAAGCCCACGGTTTAGATTACGGCAATATGACATGTGTGCATTTTTTTTCCCGCCCAAGGAGGCCGCGGGCGCGAGGTTATACACCCATTATTATGTCCTTCCTACTTTCAATTATTATTATCGGGCGGCGCGGTGCCGCACCCGCGACGGGGAGGAGGAGAGAGGCGCAGCTGCTGCCTACCAATAATCAAGACCTGTCTTTAACAGAGTGAGACAGAGATAGCAAAAATTAAGTTTAAAATACATATTTAATGTTAATTGACCACTCCCTGTAATGTAACGTCTAAAAATAATTATAATAAACCGTCTATAAAGTGTTATTATGAGTTTAAAATTGCTTAAAAGTATCACAAATTTCAATAAATGGGACAAAACCGAGACAAATCCGACCGCGATAGGAGGCGGATCTCCGAAAGCTGCCGAGCGCGTTCGTATCAGTTCGTCAGCAGTACGCTCGCCGCAGTTTAGCGGCCGGTCGTGAGAATGGTGCGATCCGCAAGTGGACAAAGAGAAATATTTGTGAGCAAGTGTACAGTAGATAATGTCGTCTGAGCCTTCAAAAGTGCAAGTGGAATACATTAACGAGGACAAAAGTAACAAGGTAAACTGGGCATAGTGTATGGATACGGTGTTATTGTGTAACAGATCGGACGCCAGCGGGCAGCGGTCTCGTGTCGGCGCAGGGGGAGGGCGGGGCGATTGCGGTCCCGGCCGTGTGGGGCCCGCCAGGCCACACGCAGGAGGTTGTGACCGTGTCGCAAGCAACTCCCTTGCCGAAATAGCATCAGCGTCCTCCTCCAGATCAACTACCCACCCATTCCCAACATAATGACCACGTGTAAACTACTATCTTTCTATCGTAATAATACAATGGTCACAAGAACTAAAAAAACAATATACGCCGCGATGAATGACGCCATTTTAAAGTAGTAAAGCATCTATGGGTAAAACTATTGTACACTTATAATTTCAGCAATTGTTTTTAGAATCAATAACGAAATAGCATAATTACAACAAACTATTTAAATAAAATTCTTACCTAACATACTGCAATTTCAAGGTTATTTATATATATTGAACTGCATAAAAATCATAGTCACGCGATTTGAGGTGGGTGGATCAAAGGGCGGCGGCGACCTTGCGTGCGACGACTCCCTGGCACTTGTTAGGAAAAGGCGTGTCGACTCCCAACTATGATATGTAAATTTCACTAATTCTTGTAACTTTTGAATCCTTGTTCGTTGTGCTCTCAAAGCAACGAGCCTAGTTCCTTGCATTTACAAATATTGCACTTACCCTCATTTATTTCGGGTTTTCCTTAAATGAACGATGAACGAATGATTATCTATGATAATTTACAAACATTTGTCAAATTGTCATTGTCATTCAGTTTGTTTTGAAATTTTCGCTAATTTTATCTGTATTGTATATATAAGTAAAACTCTGTAAAACAAACGAATCAATGACGAATGAAAGTAATGAGGTGTGTAGAACATAATAATTTTCTATTTAATAAAAAGTTTACTAAGTAACTGTAATAATAAGTTATATCATGTGTGTGTAGAATTAAAGGGAAGGCACCTGCACGATTCTTTCCCCTTCTGGTCGCCCCTTATTATTATCAAAAAGTTACGTGCCGCCAAAGTGAGGGTTCATCCAGGCATTTTCAACTCATGCTATCGTACAGTGCCACTAACTTAAGTTTTGTAATCACATAATGTTGGTAGAAACTTTTCTAATAAAACTGTCATATTCATAGATGGATGTTGACTGTAAGTAACTGTGAGGATATAATATTTTTATATTATTAAAACCAATTTCACATTTAATAGCTTTAAAATGGCTGTCACAAAATAATAAATATGATTAGTTACAAGCTTCCACTGCCCATTTAATTATTTCATAGTACCTAAAATATAACATATAAGAAGTCTGTTAACATTTGTGGCACATATTGTAAATATTGCATTTTTTTGGTAGTCTTATTTATTGTTGTCTGGTGGTAGCAAACTACATGGTATATCTTATTTTGGGACACATCTTCCAAAATTTAGGTAATTCAAGTTCAACTACAACAGAAGATCAAGTTGATGATAGCCTTCATTTTTAATATTAATGCACACATTTTTATAATTATTTGACAGTAATATAAGGTAAGAATAATTATTTACAAAAAAAAAAATTGCTCTGGATTATGCCTTGCCCTGCATTTTTATGAAAATGAATGCTTACAATTTCAATTTGGTGCATCTAGATACCATCTTATGTGGTATGAAATCACTTCAAGAAGTATTTAAAGAAATCAATATAACAGTAGGGTCTCAAAACATTTACCTTAATCTAGTTTATGATCACAAAAATCTTCATTTGTTTGAAAAAAATTGTGACATGCATAATTTCAATACTAGGAACTAAAACAAACTGGCTGTCCCAAATCTTAGACTAAGTAAAGTAAGGGAAATCATTTGTTGGAAGAGGCATAAAATTCTTTAATAAAATACCACAAGTCTAGATGAATTTCCCTTTCATCAGTTTAAATTAAAGTTTAAAAAACCCTTATGAAAAAAGGTTACTTTACTACAATAGACAAATATTTATCGAATAAAGATGTGTGGTCTTGCACATAGTGTTCCAGTTACAAAATCTTTTTAATAAATTATTGTAAAGTTATGTGTAGGTAAATGACAATACTCTGTAACCAATGATATAAATAATTTAAAAGAGTGCGTATCGAGTTTCTTGCAGGCTCTTCTCGAAGATCCTAATTATTCTGAACTGGTGGTAGAGTCATAAAAAATATAATAAAAATTGACGATTCAAAAGTATCTGTAACAGATTTATTTAAATAAAGTTAATTTTTGTTTGTTTGTTTAGTAATCATTGACACAATATATTTATTTTTTCTGGACTTCTATCAATTGATGGGTTGTGAAATTTTTGTGTATCAGTACAAGAGTCTCTTATTTTATTTGAATGGGCGGTCAGTTTGATCACCTGGTGTTAAGTGATACTTTTGACCATGACAAGCAATCTTGAAGGAAATTATCAATAGTTGGTAGTTATTATTTTCCATCAACACAACCCTGTGCCAACACCTGAGAGAACAGATGTAAAGTCAATTACACGAGGTAATTTGACTAGCTATAGTGTCCTCAGCCTTTTGGTGTTGCAGTTGAGACGTCAACTGCAACACCAAGGATTCCGGGTATGATCCCGGGCAGTATACACATTTGTGTGCATAAACATGTCTTAAATAAATGTATTATATACATACTTATGTTTATCCGTTGTTTAGTACCCATAATACAGGCTTCACGCTTAACGCTAGATGGCGCTGTGTAAATGTCAGTGGATATTTATTATTATTTTTTATTATTATCCTTTAACGCAAAAAAACATTAAATTCCCCTTTTACGAGACTTACACTGCAGTGGTACCGAAATGCATTAGTACCAAGTCTACCACCTAGTAAACTTTTAATATTGGTATACAATGATTGCAGGAGGGCAGCGGCACCCAGTCGCCACTCGCACTGCTGGCGGCAACCTGCAGCCGGCTCGGCGCCGCCACCATGGGGCCTGATCAACAAGATAAAGACCAGCAACATTTCAGTACGTATTACTTGATAGAAATAGAAAAAAGCATTGCCTGACCCCAACCTAATGGGGGAATGACCTGGGTGAGGTGGAGAGTATGAATGTTAACTGCAAGAGTACATGTGAAAGTTGCAAACGGATGCCTTTGTTTCGACAATCAACTTCTTAAGTTGAAATGATGGCGATCTTTATTACTAAAAATACTTTAAATAATGGAGATGGGAATGTTCCATGAGTATTGAACAGGGAGGTTATCGCCATCTCTTAAACAGTATGACTATAATGATACGTCAGTATTTTTGCCAAGGAAAAGCGAAGAAAATGTTACCACCATTTTCTTCGCCTTTTTTGTACAGTTTCAATTTATTATCCTTCTCTCTTACTCTCTTAAGATAGTCTCCCTTTCTCTCCTTAGATAGTCCAACTGGTAAATAGGTTGTATCTATCACATTCCCAGTACTGGATTAAAAACTTGTGATAAATACAACATGTTTACCTGTACCTTAAATATTTGGTTTGTTTTAAAACCTACTTATTTCTTGTTTTATGTTTTAACATTATCCAAAATTTAATTTTCTCCTTATATCAGGCCCACAACAACAGCAGGCTCAACAACAACAGCAGCAGCAGCAACAACAACAGCAACAACAGCAGCAACAACAGCAGCAACAGGCACAACAACAGGCACAGCAACAGGCACAGCAACAAGCGCAACAACAGGCACAGCAACAAGCACAACAACAGGCACAACAACAAGCGCAACAACAACAGGTCCAACAGGCGCAACAACAAGCCCAGCAGGCTCAGTTAATACAACAAGTGCAAGGCGATGCGGCTACAATAGCGGCGATACAACAACAGTATATGCAACAACAACAACAACAACCGCAACTGAGGGTGATCAGTTCGGCGGTGGTGCAGCAGTTAAGAGCGCAAGGCTTAACAGTAAGTAACAATTATAATAAATTAAACAAATAAAAAAGCCTTTAGTATCTGGACTAACAAAGGTGTTCTTAAGACTAGTCTTAGTTGATATTAGTAGTTAGCAGAATATTTTTAACAAATCAGAAAACTAGTAATATTTGTTTAACAAGTCATCATCAACTCATTAAACGTACCCACCGAGGGGTACAAACCTACCCATATAGGGTGTATAGGCCTTAGTCGTCCACGCGGTCCCATCGCGGGTTGGTCGACTGTGAAGAATTTCAAAGGTCACACCTTTGAAAGTCTTCGCTACTAAAAGGCTAAACTTACATATTAGTGATGTAACGAATATTGAATTTTTAACATTCGCGAATGCGAATGCGAATGCGAATATTTATCTTCAATATTCGCGAATGCGAATGTTAAATTTCAAATAAAGCGCGCGACAGTGACAGTTGACAGTTTTGACTAAAGTACTTAGTTTTGACTAAAGTAACTTTGAGTGTAGATTAAAGGAAACATTATTTTGTTTTTTTTTTTTAAGTTTATTAACAAATAGTTAAGTATTCTTTATTTGTTTGTTTTGTATTGAAATGTATATTTCATTAAAAGTAAATATTTGGTTTGAGTAAAAAGAAATTATAAACTTTATTAAATAATGGTTATAGTAATAAATAATCTACTAAATAAATGCAAACCTTGCATCGTTTTATCAAAGCTGATTAATATTATACTTAATTTGATTAGATCTCTGTAGTTCTTTTTTCATAAAAGAGACATACCAAATAATATGTAATACATATTATTTGGTATGTGGCGGGATTTCTTCAGATCGGAAGGAAGCCCACACCAATGAGCCACCGACGCTCCTACTATTTATTATTGTTATTTTTTATTGGTGCTATACGTTTCTTTTTTAGGTCCTCCAAACCCAGTTTGGACTCGCTATTGTAACAGCTATATTGATCTTCTTTATTACATTTGATATGATTTTTTATTTTAACACTTTTTATTCTTGAAAATTTTATTTCAGGGCAATGAATTGTCAGCGGCTATCGTTAATGCAGCAAATTCTGTGCCAAACAGCATACAAGTTCAGCAACCTCAGGTAAGGAAATGTATAATATTTAATTTTATATTTATGTATGAATTTTATATACAAGTCATATTTTTATATTCCTTTTTATATTTCACCAATCGATAGTATCGTTAGGAGTCGATAGTTTCAATAGCCCTATCTATAGTATGACGGAAACTCAAGGTCATGATAATATCACGATACTATCGATAGACTATTACTATCGCAACAACACTCATCATCATCAGCTCATTAAACGTCCCCACCGAGGGGCACGAGCCGTATAGGGTGATTAGGCCTTAGTCGTCCACGCGGGCCCAGTTCGGGTTGGACGACTTCACGCATAACCTTTGAATCTCTTCGCAGGCGTGTGCAGGTTTCCTCACGATGTTTTCCTTCACCGTAAGAGCGGATAACGTTCATATATTTTTCGAAAATTCGAAAACACATTGGTACGTGGAGGGATTTGAACCGCAGCAACAACACTAATATGTGGATAATAATTCAGTAATCACTGTGAAAGGATTCTTTTAAACCTAGTATTTGGTTTTTTCAGGTGATATCGATGCAGCAATTGCAGTCGATGTTGGGAGGTGGCGTGGTGTCGAGCGAGGGTGCTACATACCAGAACTCACCGCAGCAACTGTTGCAAATACACCCGCAGTTGTTACAGGTATTTTGTAGCTATGATTTTTATAGTTTACTAGCCCTTGCCCGCAGCACGTTAGATTAGTTAGATGGGGGTAAAATGGTTCTGTACTAATTTTGTGGAAAGTTCAACGAATTTCCGACACCTACTTTAGGTGCTTAGGGAAGATTTTCCAAAAAAAAATAATTTAGGATTTTTTGCGTCCTAACTTGAAAATTGCTACCCCCATTTTCGGAAAGTGGGGGGGTTAGTAAGAGATAAAAAGTAGCCTCTATTACTCTCCATCCTTTCAACTCGTCAATTCATCGCTTCGTTTTGCGGTGAAAGACGAACGAACAGTCACACTTTCCCATTTATAATATTAGTATGGATGTTTTATGTACTAAAACGTTTATGTATAACATAACGCATATCCTCTATTTGTCTGTCTAATCAACGTTACCAACGTTGATTAGAATAGAACGTCGTAATTTAAAACTGAGTATTCCACATTTCTTCACATGTAATAGTGTTATCTCATAGACTAATGTATTTTTTTTTCATTAAAAAAAATACGTTTGGATTATCGTAATGATTTGGGGGTATCGTAAAGATGTTATAATTACCATTACTAATATTTAATTTTTATTTGTATCCAGTAATAATTATTAAAATATAATTATGATATTTGTTACAGCAACAAGCGGGTGGTGTGTATGGCGGTTGTCTGGTAGGCGGCGTGGGAGGTGTGGGCCCTATGCAGGCAGTCACCGTGGACGGACAGGACGCACTCTTCATACCAGCACAGGTTAATAAACTAGCTATTATAAGGAATTAGCTTTAAACTGCGGCATCGCTCGCGTTCAATTCGGGGTACAATGGTTCTGTACTAATTTGCGGAAATTCCAACAAATGTCCAGCCCTTATTTTAGGGATTGCGGGAAAAAATGCAGGTATTTTTCATTGGAAATAAAAAGTGTATGTACAGACTTTTAGCTTCACAACTTGAAAATGCGATAAGTCCCATATCAACTCCCCCCCCCCCATTTAGAGAGTGTTTAGATCAATGGGTTTTAGTACCGTCTTGACCTTTGAACTTCTTTAGATAAATCAAACAGACACAATTGGTTATCTTTTGTCTAGTACCCATACTACAAACTCGCTAAATTGGAGCAAGATGGTTGTAAGTGGATATATTTATTTTATATTTATAATTTATTTTATTATAGCAAAATTTCTCGGGCATGGGCCAAGTGAGCCTCGTGAACGGGCAGCTCGTCCGAACCCCCGTCCTTCCCGCCGGCTTCCTACAGAACGTTATGCATTTACCAGCTGGTGAGTTCTTATATACAAATTTTATTTAACTCTTAATACCTTTTCACAGTGATGAAGTTTACTGTGAAAAAAAAACGCCAATGGTTGTAATTTCTTATTGTGATAGAGTCGTATATTGCTTTTAAACATTAAAAAAAAAACGCTTTTCGAAGCATTCAAAGTTGTAAGACAACATTTAACGAGATTATATGAAAATATCCCTCTTATGGTTTGGAACCTATATTAAAAATGTTTATCAATCTTTAGAACTATTCTAGAATATTGCTCAAAACAAAAAAACGTAAAATATCATATGATAATCCAAACTGGTATTATTCTGGTTAAACAAATCGTTCTAACTAAAATTATTAAATCTATGTTTAGGATACATTATTGTTAAATGTAGGCAGTACAGGCTACAAAATTATTTATGAAGACTTTTTCAAATTCAAATGTCCACATAAAATTCACGCGAAAAGAACTCAATCAAGTAAACATCAGACTCTAGCTTGGGATTGCTTTGGTGTTATTTTAAGCCTTGCTTGAATATCTGTTCACTTCATTTTCATTAGATTACCATTTGCTTCTTGATAATATCATTCATAAAAGCTGATTACTACGCAGCTATGGAAGTATCATACGAATTTGTATTGTATGCATGGTTGTTAATTGTAACTGTAATTTATTTTACGCTTTCACTTAACGTGTACATGACTTACGTTTGGTGAAAGTGTTTCTTATTGGAGGCATTTTTATTTACGACTTAATGGCGGGTTGTGATGGTTAAAATATTGATGACGTCATGGCATCATACACATATTTTAATTGTTATTCCTTCAAATCTTTATCACAGCATTTACCTTGTTGTTAGGCATTACTCTCATAATTCATCTAATATAAAATTCAGAGCCTAAAGTCCTTCTTACTCAAAGCTACAGTCTGTCAGCGCATCTGGGTATAAAAATAATTAGATTATAGGTCTCTCATCAAAACTTCACCCTCATACATGAAATGGCAACCGCAAACAAATGATTATTATAATTTTCCTTTCTACATACTCAGTATCTTCCATACCATTATATGTTTATTGAAACAGCCTTAACTAGAAATTTCGATCACAATTAACCTATTAATCGCTGATATTCCAGGCACAATAGAAGATCTTTTGTGTCTGTTGAATCTGCAACTGCGGTGGTTAAAATCAAAAGACCGGTCTTTAGTTTCTCATTGTGGTAGCTTCATAAAATTACTTTGCGATTATAGTCGTCAATATAAATGCAGCCGCAATATCATCGCATGCGTCACATTCGCTTCTAACTCGTACTACTCTCTCATACTAATCTGTGTTTTTCCGCTCCCCCGCTCCCCATACGCTAACAGAGCAACAGGCGACAGTCACGATACCCGGCACTAACCTCTCGATCCCACTAAGCGCTTTGACCGGGAACCAGCAAATGATCACTATCCCGGGATCGAACATAACAATCCCGGCCGGGATACAGATCCCGACTAGTCAGGGCGATATCGATACCGAGCTCGTCGGGCGTGCAAGTGCCCGTGGCGAGTGTGGCGAGCGTGGTGGCCAACGGTGGTGTGCAGTTGGCGGGTGTTGACAACAAGCAGGGGGGGAACAAGGATGGGAAACAGCCCGCGAGTCCCGTACAAGGTTGGTTTTAGGGTTCAAGTGGGGATGGAACTTAAACGGTAATAATGCTAGTATGGGTAGCTAGTACGCAAATTTTATTAAATAACGTGATTTTTCGATTTTATTTATTAAATAACGTGCTATGTTGTTTACTAAGTACGTTTTTGCAGAAAAATGTATCAAAGTAAAATGTTGCGTTATGTCTATTTTTTTTACTTGGTTAGGATTTGTTCAATTAACTTTTAAAAAAAATTTTTTGAACCGTTTTTTGATGTATATATAAGTTTCGAAGTATGTATTTTATTCTAACTCTCTTAAAGCAGTGTACACAGTAACTACGTTAGAGATTAGTTCAAACCTAGCGTCTTGAATACACGTTAATCGCCTTATTTCTGATAATTTAAAACGGTCACTTACTGCGTAACGAAAGGGTTCAATTTATGTTACGACACCGTCCTTCATATTGGGAATAATAATTATTGTGTAAACATAAATGACAGAACAAAGAATATACATCGAAAAGAGTTATTATTAGATAACGATTTTGAAAAATATGAGTTCCATCCTCACAAAAACAATTCTTCTTTTCATCTCCCAGCTTTTACTTATTTTCGCATTTTCGTATTCATTTGCTTGGTGTATCATTTGATTATTATACCATGTCTTGTGTACTTGTTTAGAAACACATGCACACGGTCACAATTATCACACGGCATCGCAGATCCGACTATCCGTGACGCAATTCTTAGGCCCGCATTCTAAAACAAGACTCAAGCGTTGATCTTTACTTAAATAGAGTTATAAAGGGAAAGCGCTCTATACGATCAATAGCGCCATCCTTCTCTAACTCAATTTAAGTACAGATTAACGTAACTTTCCAGAATACGGGACGGAAAATTTAACATTTGCAATTATATGAATTAACGCACACGACAAATAGTCCAGTGCATGAAAAACCCGGGGCTTTCGGGTGGTTTGCCCAAAAAGTGTGCGAAAACAATTGAACGTTTGCTTCAACGCATTCTTTAACGGAGACGGCGCTCATTTTGTTCTACAATCTGCATTCGTTATTTATTTATTTCTGGTAATCACAACAGATTTCGATTGAAATACAGGGCTGAGGCGATAGTGCTGGACGTTACAGTTCTGCCGAAAGAATGAACGAAGACGTGCGTCGTGTTTGTAGTGTCTGTGAAACATCCGCGACCGACTATTTGTGCGCCGCACACTCGATGACATAAAAAACGTGCCGTTTGCGTAGCACCTTAGCTTGGTTCAGTTTCATAATGCACCATCGTATATTGCACATACACGTTTTTGTTTGCTCAGTTGTATAGAGACATCAATTGCAGTGTTCAAATCAATGACGACACTGGTGGTATTAAGGCTTGCAGTTGTAATTTTTGTAGGTTAAAAAAGTGTTCAACTAAATGTAGAAATGCAGGTTATTGCTTTATTACCTACAGTATTTTAAAATAATGTAATATTAACGAAGATTCTTTATTTATCTCATATGAATTATACAGTTTCGCTGTTAAAAGAAAAATTTTCAAAATACAGTTTTTAAAGAAAAATCCTTTGACTAATTGTGCTTTAAAACATTTGGATTTGGACATACAAAACTTATGGATTTTAAAAAACGCATCACGAATGTTTGGAGGATAAAATAACCAACTGAGGATGGGTAACAAACAGCGTTCTCTCAATATGTCTCACCTATCCATCTCGAACCCGCCTGAAACTTGTTAATTATGGCAAACCCCTTGACTACCGTGCAGTAGGTTATGCCAGTTAGATGTTCAAAAGACTTGTATTGTATAGGTGAGTGGTCAGCTTTTTCTGAAATCAACTATAGTTATTGGCCACAGGTGGCTAGTTGTATCGGGCAATTTGAATGTTCACGGAGTTTAAAAAAAACATGGAACACTAATTATACAATGTATGCACTGGGCCCGCGTTGATTACTCAGGCCTATACATACACCCGGAGCTCTCTCGGTGAAGACTTGTTAATGAACTGACAAAAATCCACTGACATTTACAGGAGCCACTTAGTTTCATATTAAGCCAGGAGCTTGTAGTTATTGTACTAAACAACTGATGAACATACTGTTTGTACTGCCCAGGGATTGGACCTGGAACCCTTGGTGCAGTAACTGTCTAGACCATTACATCGCATGTGTCGATACGGTTCTTAGTGTGGTCGTTATCCCAGGAGCGGGTGTGGCGGTCCGTGGCGTGGGCGGCGTAGGCGGTGTGGGCATGGTGCCGGTGCCAGTGCAAGTGCCGGTGTCGGTGGCCAACGGGCACACGGTCTACCAGACGGTACACGTGCCTATGCACGCGCCACACCATCTGCAGATCATACCGCAGCTGCAACAGGTGATACGAATATAGATAAGAATAATATCCCTCTCTCTATTCTCGGTTTATAAGTGTATTATATATTATTTATTAGTTTGTTCTATAATAATGTATGTTGTAGTGTGTACCTAGTATATGTACTATTATCGTATAATTATGTAGTTATTTATAATACCGTTATTACTCGTTTTGCACTTGCCCACTTACCATTACGCATTGTTCTTTCATCCAAAGGTTGCCTGGAAGAAATTGCTACCTAAGCTTTTAGGCCGCCCACGTTGTACTTGTTTTTTTTTTGCAATTCGTTGTTTTGTATCATTTTTTACGTGCAATGAAGTATTTTTTATCATTGTCTTTTATATTTTCAACATATCGCAGTCCACTGCTGGACATATGCCATTTTGCGCTAGATATCCCGGTCCACCGTTCCGGTCACCGACCCGCTTGCCTAGCGCGGTGACTAGCATTTACCCGCCATGGGCAGCGCGAAGGAAAAATATTTTTTGACGAATATATTACATTTATTATTCAACATAGTTTTTAGACAACGATGATAATAAAATATAACAGATGAAACTGCAGCATATAACAAAGATCGAACAATAGAATAAAATTGATACTCAGCAGTAAAAAAAAAAACCCGATTGCTATAGCTAAGCACTGAAGGGAAAACAAGCTCTAGCATATCATGCAAAATTATATACATTTCATTTACTATTCTACGTTTCAAAAAAGGCAAAGTAGTTTGTTATTATCCTAATTATTTCTCCATTTATGAACATAGTTTAAAATCCATTTATAAATGAGTCAACCAATGATCTCGCGTGTCGCTCTTTCGCTTTCACTTAGCTTCACTTGCTGAATGAAACTAGACATCAACTACTATAATAATTAACGTATTGTCTATCAAAATGTTGAAAATAATTATACACTTATTAAATTTGTTTGAATCAAATTGTACCAATTCCCGGATGTTTTTATTTTATTTTCAGATGCAAGCGCAACCTCAAGTCGCTAACGTGTTAACACCATCGGGGCAAATACAACAAATACAGATTGCATCATTAGCCAATGTTCAGGTATGCTAAAAAAGGCGTATCTATTTACAATATAACTGGGCTCAGCATGTAGACTTAGTCCTCGTGTCTTTCTAGAAATGCACACTATTTTTATGAATGGCTGGAAAAAATAACCTACACACATTTCAAGCAGCTACTAAACCTGAAATTCGTTGGTTCGAACGTCTCTAAAAGTCACTGTGTGCATTTTTACCAGCCTTTCATATATATATATTATATTCATAGAAATATAGTGATTTTATAATAAAAACATTCTAATCAACACTAACAAACAATGGATGGAAATCTAAAAAAATCTAGCACCATATTTTTTCGATTACGTAACAAAAAATATTAAAGGTTGAAATTGATTAAAAAATATGACATATAATATCTGCATTGTGTCAGTTAACAACTGATAAAAACTACCAATGCCATGTGAAAGTCTATCAGCTGAGTGCAATAGTTTGATAACTAAATAGCAATAAAGCCTGTAGAATGGTTAGGAGTTTATAAGAGAGAGAATACTTTGAAAGCATGCTTTATGATTTAATCCACGGGCTTTGATTGCTGTATATAAATGCTGGGTTTTGGGTTTGGCGCAGCAAAATGGCGGGGCGCAGGCGACGGCGAGTGGGTCCAACACTCCGGCGACGATCACGTTGCAGGTAAACGATTGTAATAATGCTAATCTAAAATATATATAACTCAAGGGAGACTGACTGACTGACATAGTGATCTATCAATGCACAGTCCAAACCACTAGACGGGTCGGTAGAAGTATGGCATGTAGGTAGATGGTATGAAAGAAAGAAGAAAGAAAAAACATTGACCGTAAAATAAATACATATTATATACGCAATATAGTTACACATAAAACAGATGAACAACAATCACAAACTATATTGGCACACAGAACAGTAGAAAGTTATAAATATAGAGAAAAGAAAAGCAAGTAGATACGGTCAAAAGGTCCCGCCTCAGCATGACGTAGGCTTCCGCTAAGAAAGGATATTGAATAATTTATATCCCCAAGGGGATAAAATGGGGGATGAAAGTTTGAATGAAACTTTGTCAATTTTAAACCGATTGGGATGACATTTTGCATGCATAAAGCTACTGTGACGAAGAAGAAAGGATTTTGATAAATTTCACCCCTGAGTGGATAAAATAGGGGATGAAAAATAATACTTTTTAACGCGAGCGAAGCAGCGGGCAACAGATAGTCATATATGTTAGTTTTGATTTTTTGGGAGCTTAATTGGTAGTTTCATTCAAACAGTCATCATCTACGTCCGCTGCAGAACGAAGGCTTCTAATGATTTCCACGCGGACCGATCTTTAGTAGTCGACATCCATCTGTTACCCGCCACCTTTACGGTGTCAGTGCATGATATTTGATGATTGATGAAAACATCGATATCGATGATTCTTCAACGGCCTCTTTGCGAATACAACAGTTTAAAAATGATTCAACATACTGTCATTTGTCGGATCGAAGTTTCTACTACTACTTCAATATTGTCGGATCCAAGTTTTTACTACTAACAATGTCGCATGTTCACTTGTACTAACACTGCATCCCCAATCCAATGCTGCTCGGACAAGGCGGTGTCTAGTCCAGTGCAAGAGAGTGTTCAGCAGCCGCAACTGGTGGCGAGTACGGCGGGCGGACAGCAAGTTACCGTCATACCAGCGCCGAATGTACGTTCTTGAAGGTTATCGCGGGATTTACTATAGAACATCTGTGGTTTCTAGGAAGGAATATTATGTATTTTTACCTATACAATGTTGACCCCTTTGACCAGACTTTTGCTTAGAACCAGGTGACGGACATGGGATACTTTTATACTATTTTTGCCTTTTGACATTAAAAATTATATTTGAGGCAGTTGAAGATTATGCTCATTAACCTTTTAACCGTCAGGATTCCAGAGGCAATAGAAAATTGATTATTTCTGTTGGATATATCCGTCAGAGGCACACAGTGGACGAAAATTCGACGTTGACTATCAAAGCATTTTTTTAAAATTAATGGTTCTGGATTACATTTTTAAGTTTAAAGATATCTTGAATACATCAAAACATTTACTAATATAGTGTTACCGAACCTGGATACGATGCTAGCTCCCTATCAGACATCGTCTGATAGGGAGCTAGCATTTAATATACATGTTATGCCAGATGCCGACGATTAGCGGTGTAGGCGGAGTGAGCGGGGTGGGCGGAGTCCAACTAGTGCCGGCGCTAGGACTGCCGGCTGTACAGCTCGCACAGTTGCACCAGCCACAGCCGCAGCCTCAGCCGGTTATAGGTCAGTATTTGTAGACATTTTTGCTGCTTTTTGAAGTTTACGAAGATAAGTTTGAACACCTTTTAGTTCAACCGAGATCTTGGAATAGATTGCTGAATCAGATAAGGTTAAATATATGTCGGACAATTGCAGACTTTAGCATACATTTCTGTTTTTATTACCACTGTTCAACAATGTTAGGTATTAATATACCTGGTACGCTAATCTACTACGTATTGGCAAGGCATCAGATTTCGTTTATTGTTTGGTAGAGGACCACGGGCAGGTAAGGTTGGCTTGTACCCCTGAAAGCTGTATAAAAATTTAGGATAAAGCCTCTGGTTTTGGCTGTACCTATTATGAAGCTTCAAAGTTACCCTCCAATCATAATAAATATTGGCAAGCGTCAGATTTACTGCGTCGGTCCCTTTTAATTTCTATTTAATTAATTGTTTCTCCATCTAACAAGGCTCTAAGTCTTATCCGGTCTCATCAGAGGCTCGCCCGCTGTTCCCCAACACATCTATGTTCCATGTTAATACGGTCGGTTTCCGCACTTAGTCCGTGCAATGGACCATGCGTGAGCCATGGCGGCCTGCTGGTCACTCCAGCCAGCCCACCTCCCTCCATAAGCAGATCAGTCTTCCTGGTCTTCTCAGGGCGTCCGCAAGTGTTACCGGTGACCCGATAGTTTCCCTGCGGGTCTGGGCTACGCTTGTGCACCTAAGGAGCGCATGCGCCACCGTTTCCTCCCCAACACAAACCACGTGACGGGGAAGTTCGGTCGAAAAATCCATTCGTATTAACCCAAAACGCGCAGACCTCTACTTCATAAAATAAGTGTGTAATAAGTTGCATGGCACCATCAATACACAACGAAATCCCGCAATATATAAGAAATGTAAACAGTTATCACATATTTAAGACTGAAATCAATGGCTTTCTTACCAAAAAGGCTTATTATGACATAAACATATTTTTAAATGATTAGATTACCAATTTATTGAATTTGACATTTTATTTATATAATTTATCTTTGTTATTGTTATTGTTTGATAAAGGTGCCTATTATTATTATTATCACAATGTAATTAATTTTGAAGACTCCATTTTATTTAATTTTGAAGACACCTTTTTATGTAATTTTGATGATTCCATTTATGCAATGATTTAATAATTTAATTTAGTTATATATTCATATGCCTCTGGCGAACCATGGACGTTCCTACTGTTATTTTTCCCTGTATTACCCATGTTTATGAATTATTAAATACATAAAACTCCAACACGCAGGCCAACAGATCCAGCAGGACCCTAACGAGCCGGCAAGTGGCAGGTGGTGACGGTGAGCAACGCGAGCAACAGCAACAACTCGGGCAGCAACTCGGGCGGCGAGTGCGAGGCTAGTAAGGCGAGGGCCGCCAGCCCTAATGGAGGGAAGCGGCTGATGAAGCGGGTCGCCTGCACTTGCCCTAACTGCGATCAAGGAGAGAAGTAATAAAAATTATATATTATTATAAATATCTCGCACCTTTCATATTATAGGGCACAATTCGAAAAACATGATTGTTGGAAAAATGCGTTTGAAGATTCTTGAGCGCTTCTGTTCTCACAAAATCATTCATAAATAAATTAAAAAAATATTTGCAAAATAATAGAATATTATAAGAGTATGTCCATTAGTTATTATGAATTACTTATCGCATATTAAGTTTATCCTAGCATTATTAAAACGACACACTTTACTCGGAAATATGAAAAAGGCATAAGTTATTCTGACTCCTTCTATCAAGAGAGTCATGTAGATGTTGATTTTGGGCTCATTATGAGTAAAACTAAAACGCAAAACTTTTTGAGATGTCCCCTATTGTATAAAAGTTGCGATATATATATATATATATATATATACTATATGATATATAAATATATATATATATTATATATATATATAATATATATATATATATATATATATATATATATATATATATATATAAATATAAATGTGAGACTAATTAAATGGCAGGCGTCCGTAGTCTCTCCGATAGCCCAGTTATCCAGTCCACCAAAATCCAATTCCATAGCCCGGTATCGTAGTTTCCATATATTTGCAATAGTCTTTACACCTGGCGGGGGGCATTCTGTGATGGTATCCGCCTCGTGTAACTCATACAAAGATTAAACATTCGAAAAAGGGCCTCTGTGCTGTTGGCTTCGGCCCCACACATGCCTTCCAAAGGACCGGGCCACTATTTGGCCAGTGAATGTTAAGGATTTCGAAAACATAAATAATATGACCTCCATTCATACTTTAGATAAACAATTAACTAACTAGAGGCACAATCACGAAATATCCATGACGACCCATTTGGTGTAGCGGTTGAGACTTTAACTACTACACCAAGGGTGCCGGGTTCGATCTCCGGGCAGTACAAACATGTGACATGTAGCGTGCGACGTGATTATGATTTGCATTCATAATCAACTTTTAGTTTTAGTTTATTGTTTGTATCTAAGATTCAGACAGAAAACCTGAGTAAATATGAAAATCATGCCTAAACTTAAGCATAAATAAATAATACTTCTTCCACCTCTTTACAGTCGGCTGGTGGACCGTAAGAAGCAACACGTGTGCCACATCCCGGGCTGTAACAAGGTGTACGGCAAGACGTCGCATCTCAGGGCCCATCTCCGGTGGCATTCGGGCGAGCGGCCGTTCCTATGCAATTGGCTGTTTTGCGGGAAGAGGTAAGATTATAATTTTTTATATGAAAGTAGTTGACGAGGTGAACTCTGAGGGACCTTTCAATCAAAACAGATAAGATTGATCTTATTTGATCTTGTAAATATTTAAATTGTGAAATAAACATGTGGTCATTTATAATAATTACGCATAAGATTATTATCCGTAACAAATAAGCATAATTATTCGATTCATTTTACTGATTAAATACCCCTGTGGTGATTGCACCACAGGGGTACTGTCTCGACCACGAGACGTCTCGAGACGTCGGCTTTTACACCAAGGGTTCCGGGTTCGATCCCCGGACAGTACAAACATTTGTGTACATGAACAAAAAAAAATGTAAGTGTGTCTATCCGTTGTTTAGTACCCATAATACAGGCTTCACGCTTAACTTGGGGCTAGATGGCGCTGTGTGAATGTCTGTGGATATTTATTATCATTTATATACGTATTATTACAGGTTCACGCGATCAGACGAACTGCAGCGACACCGGCGGACGCACACGGGCGAGAAACGCTTCGAGTGTCCCGAGTGCAGCAAGCGGTTTATGCGGTCCGACCATCTCGCCAAACACGTGCGGATACACACAAAGAATCGGATTACGGTACGAATGAGGAATTTATGTTAATATTTTGTTAATTTTACACACAAAAGAGTCTTGTAAAAAGTTTACATGTTTTTTTAANTTTTTCCTTATAATTGTCCATTTTCAATACTCAATACTCAATACTCAATACTCAATCATTTATTGCCAAACCATAATGTACATAAGATGTTACATAAAAGTGAAACCAGTGTTATAGACCCTGTTGGGCACGCAATATGAGGACTAGGAGAGAGGAAACATAACATTTTAAATTAGTAATTTTATTTTATTCTAAATAGCCAATACATTTATTTTATGATTATCAGTAAAATATTCATTAATATCATAATATGATTTATTAATAAGGTACTGTTTTAGTTTTCGGGTAAATATTATATCGTTACTTTCATTTTTTAATATATCGGGTAATTTATTATATATTTTTATAGAAGATGTTAGTGTATTAGAAGACTTTATTTCCAATCGGGATGTTGGCAATATTAATTTATTTTTGTGTCGTAATGAATATTTACATGGAATATCTTCACGTTTTGTAAAAAAATGATTGTTTTTACGAACGAATTTACATATCTCTAGAATATATAAGCTGGGTAAGGTTAATATTTTATATTTAACGAAGTACGGTCGGCAACTATCAGTCTGATCTATATTTACTATGATTCGGATCAACTTTTTTGAAGAGTAAAAAGCGATCCTGCATCCGTGCTGTTGCCCCACAGAATGACGCCGTAGCTCAGCCAAGCGTGCGCGTACGCGTAGTAGGTTGTTATTGCCGTTTCCATATTTGTTGTCTTTTTTATTTCACGTAGTGCATACGAAAAGCTCGACAGTTTAGACTTTACCCTATTGACGTGCGCCTTCCAATTTATGGAGGTATCTATATCTATACCAAGCAATCTAAACTCTCTTACAGTTTCTAGAATTGTACCATTAAATATAAAATTCAAATTTAGTGCAGTTTTTGGTGAGGGTGAAAAGTTATTATTTTAGTTTTAGAAAAATTTATTTTAAGATTATGATCATTTAGCCAGGTTGAAGTTTTAGATAAGAGTAAGTTGAGTTTCATATGAATGTCACTATTGTTTTGACATGAAGTCAGAAGGGACATATCATCTGCAAACAAGACGCACGTTTCTTCGATAGCTTTAGGTAGGTCATTAATGTAAATTAAGATAATAAACACCCGACAACACTGCCTTGAGGTATTGATGCATTTATCACCTTACAATCAGAGACCACCTTTGTGATATTTTGGGTAGTATTATCAAAGTGTTCGATCTCAACAAATTGCTGTCTATCCTTTAGGTAAGAAGCAAACCATTTATGAGCCGAGCCGCGAATGCCCATCCCGTACAGCTTATTTAGTAGTATATTGTGGCGCACCCTGTCGTATGCCTTTGTCATATCTAACAGGATGCCCACACCATACTGCTTGTATCTAATATTTGACAACTTCATTTATATATTTGTACACGGCCAAACTGTGGAGCGGTTTTTTCTGAATCCGTTTTGGCAATCATCAAATATTTGGTCTTTTCAAAAAAATACAAATCCGAAAATATTATGCTTCATGCTACTATTTGCAACAGCTTTGATGTATAATTAAAGTAATAAAATATGTAGGCACCTGTGTAGTTAATATTATTTTTCCAAATTGTAATACTTCAATAACTTTGAATAATTTACACCTAATTCTTAAGTTTTTGATGAATTAATTCTTATTTAATCTTATAAAAATTAGTATTATTTTTCTTATAAATAATTTTATCAGTGCTGCTGATATAACATTCTATTATAAAATGAAATACAAACAAAAAATAAAACCCCAAATATGTTTATAATACGGTGAAGGAAAACATCGTGAGGAAACCTGCGCACGCCTGCGAAGAGATTCAAAGGTTGTGTGTGAAGTCGTCCAACCCGCACTGGGCCCGCGTGGCGACTAAGGCCTTATCACCCTATAACGGGTAGGCTCGTGCCATCGGTGGGGACGTTTAATAAGCTGATGATGATGATGTTATATGAGTGTACAACATGTAGACATTCCTACAAACCCATATTTATATGAAAAAGATATAAATTAAACTGAAATTGAGGAAAATGCAATTCTAAGTGGTATTAGCGCTTAAAGCGATCTCTATCCTCTCACAACATAGAACATAAACAAAAAAAGATCAGGAAATGATAATTTAAAATTAACGAATCATCAGCCTATAACGTCCCACTGCAGGGCCAAGGCCTTCCCGCATTGCCACAGTTTCATAGCTGCGTCACATAGCAATAACATAAATGGTAATATTATCATTTGTTGGAAGAAGCATAACATTCTTTAATAAAATACACAAATCTTGCTGAATTGTTTGCTATCGATACGCTAAGAAGGAGTTACAAAATCTTTGTAAAAATTATTGTAAAGTTATGTGTAGGCAAATGACAAAATCTGTAACCACTGATATAAAAAGTTTAAAAGAGTGACTATCGCGTTTCTTGCGGCTCTTCTCGAGGATCCTACTTATTCCGAACCGGTGGTAGAGTCATAAAAAATATAATAATAATACGATTCAAAAGTATCTGTAACAGATTTATTTGAATAAAGATTTTTTGCTTTCTTTCTATTTACATGTACACAGACGAGATAATTACTCGCTGAAACTCGAACACAACCCTGAGGACATCTAATAGCAATCGCTCAGTAATGGAACTTATGAATGGTTAGCCTCTAGCTATTATTTGCAGCGCTCTATTCTAGTACTGTATGCGATGTACATCCATATAAATAAGGTATTTATCACCATAAATAAGATGTTGAGATAGCTAGCTCGGTCAGAATATATTGTAGTTATAATAAGTTAAATTTTATGTCCGTAAGATACGTTTAAATTGTTTTAACTCTTTGAACGTCAGGAATCCAGAATATAAAATCTATTGTTTCTGACGCCTTTGTGTGTCATTGGCGTCCTTAGGGTTAATAAAGGCTAGCGGGATTCAAGCGGGCCTCACGTACTCGTGGGCCGTTGGATGATGCATTGTCAGTGCATTTTGATCAAAATACCTACAATGATGATCTGGAAGACGTGAGGGAAGCGCTGCAGCGACTCAAACCTAAGACTTCTGTGGGCCCTGACGGTGTTCCACCTTTTTTATTTCGGGATTGTCGAGAAGTGTTAGCCGAGCCGCTTATGCACATATATAACCGGTACCAAAGGGAAGGGCGTCTTCCAATGTTGAAGGTTATAGACCGGTGGCAGTCCTTTCGCCGCCGGCTAAGGTACTGGAGTCAGCAGTCCACAAGAGTTTGTATTTGCAGGTGAGTGCTCAGTTGACGGACTCGCAGCATGGTTCCGCCCGCGAGAAGCACGACCAGCAACCTACTTAAACTATGTGTCCGACGTGGTGACCGCTGTGGTGACTGGTGACTCGGGAACCAAGTTGATGCTGCGTACTTTGATTTTAAAAAAGCCTTCGACCTGGTCGATAATGATGTGTTGCTAAAAAGCTAGCATGTTTCGGCTTTACTCCACAACTACTCAACTTTTTTACTAGCTATATGCGGGATAGGCGTCAGTTTGTGGAGTACGCGGGTTGCATATCGGAGCCATATTATACTAGATCAGGCGTAAGTCAAGGCAGTAATTTGGGGCCTTTAGAGTTCATTTTGATGGTGAACGATTTACCGAGGGTAGTAAAAGAGGCGAAGTGTCTATTGTTCGCAGACGACCTTAAACTGTATCGAGAGATCAGAAATCAGGGTGACTGTGAAAAATTGCAGAATGATATTGATAATGTGGTGGCTTGGAGTGAGGAAAACAAGTTACAATTCAATACTTCTAAGTGTGTGACAATAACTTTCACGCGAGCACACAGCCCCATCCTTAACAATTACATGGTTGCGGGAGTCCCATTGACCAGGGTTAGGGAACTCAGAGATTTGGGCGTTTGCCTCACTTCAAGTCTCTCGTTTAAAGAACACATAGAGAGCATCTGTAAGAAAGCGTATCGGAATCTGGGATTCATTCTCCGCAGGGCCCACGGTTTTAGAAATATCGGGGCAGTGATAGCCCTGTATAACGCCTTAGTGAGAAGCCATCTCGAGTGCAATGCCGCCGTATGGGCACCTCATGAGAATAAGTATACACTCATGTTGGAACGGATACAAAATAAATTCATCCGTTATTTATACCTTAAACAGTACGGAGTATACCCATTTTACCCATTAAAGTATCCAACATTATTCATATTGGGTATGGCTGTGGTTGTCTACATATTCCATGTGCTTAGAGGGAAGGTTAACAACCCTGAGTTGCTAGCAAAGTATATCTCAACGTGCCAGATCGTTACGCGGAGCGTCGGCGACGGCCGCGGCTGCTGGCGGAGGCGCGCGCGCGCACCGCATTGTTGCGGGAGGCGCCGCTGACTCGCGCCACACGAACTCTCAACCGATTGGCGGATCGGGTGGACATATTCTGCTGTGCTCTTTGAACAATAGGGTTGCTTTGTTCACCATTTGTTATTATCAACAAAACAATTTTAATATAACATGTATTATCGCATTAGGTTAAGACCTGTAATGATAGTATGATGTGGTAATAAATAAAATAAAAATATTATCCACAAAAAAAATAATTACTGACAAAGCTCGCCGGATCAGCAAGTTAAAGTCGCCGGCATGTATACCACAGAGCCGATAGACGTTGGAGCAGCCTGGTTCTGGAGAGGATACCGGTCCTGGACGTAGGACGCCTTCTGGCCTAGATGAGGAAAACGCAGGATATTTAGCGCAAAATAGGGAGACCTATGTCTAGCAGTGGTCTGCAACAGTTGAAGAGAGGGAGAGAGAGGTTTTGATAGCAAAAATAATACTTACAGCCCCTGTATGCCTCCGTATAGCTTCTAATGCTTCCTTGTACTCCTGCGCAGACGCGTAAGCATGTTCAGTGCGGTCCGTTGGAGTTTCTGTAACAAAAAATAATTACGAGTTTTATTAAACAAATACAAGTGATCGGACTGAAATAGATTAATATAATTGATCTGATTTGATCTACTAATCTCTGACTGTAGTGTGTTCAAATATTTCTCTCCCTGTAGTGTCTTGTTTGGCTTGTTTAATTTTATGTGAAATATTTATTAATGTTTTCTTTCTGTCATTATTATCCCATGCGTGTTAATTATAAGTTATAAATTCAAATAAAGCGGTTAATATTGTCGGGTGTGTAACGTCACGTTTCAGCGCGTAGCAAATGAGTTTCCCTGTAATGTAATTTAAGCCTTTTGTTGGTAAAATATTTAGGTCGAGACGAAAATGTAACGGTCCGCCCAATTGCCCTGCCATGGCTCCCATGGTCGATTAAATTAAATCTGAGTCTTTTACTTTTTACACCTTTAAATAACCTTATTGTGCCAATGTGTTGAGGAATGTATCGAAATTAACAATACACTGATCCATGTCTGGATTTGGAAATAGTTAGTTATCACCTACAATAGATGACTCAGTATCGTGTAAAGCCATTTGACAATACAAACAATTGCTTTAGAAATATTATATGTATGTTAGGACCAATAATATAACCCTGTATAAAACCTGTTTCTTTAAGGATATGTAGGTATATAGCCATAAGCCAATCATTGATTTTACAGAATGTATTATATAGAACAATGCACTTAACCCACACAACATACGTCACGTCATAGTAAATTTAATATTTCGTGCTCTACTGCCACGGCGCGAATGTCCGCCAACTATTTAATTTCAATTCACCACAGTCCTCTGATTTTTGCAAATGAAGAAAAAAGTTGCCTACAATTAGGTTTGTATAAAAGCTGCGGTTGATGACACTCGAACGAATCGGTCATCACAAATCGCATGATCACTTCTTAACACTAAATTCTACAGCTTTATTTATGTATCTAGATAGAATCGTAGAAAACAATAGTCTGTAAATATTTGTACCAAAAAAACTTTCGACTTGAAACAGAAATATTAAAATTCGTCAATATTTTTGACAGAAATTTATGATTAAAATAGTAATTTAAACTAAAATATAAAATTAAATTGCGATTGCACCATAAACTTCAAAACAGAAATCCATTATTTGTAACGGTTTGCAACAAATATTGATGATTGACCATTTGGATTTCAAACAACCGTGATCTACATTATTATCATTTCAAACTAGTAATAGAGATTGTAAAAGTAGTTTTTGAGTGTAGAATTTAAAAATTCAAATTAAGAGCGTCGGGTTGTGCGTGAAGTCGGCCAATCCGCACTGGGCCCGCGTGGACGACTAATTAAAGGCCTGTACACCGTTTATGGGTAGGCTCGTGCCATTGGTGAGGACATATAATGAAATGAATAATGATAATGATGACGAAATTTAATACATAGTCTACATTTAAATAAACAACTCATCAATCTGTCGGTAAATTAATAGGGGTAAGACAATGAGGGTAGGCGTATTGCCAGGTTTCATTCGTGGCTCTATAAAGCGGATTCCTTCGCCATAAATCACTGCAAGCGTCGTTAGCATTGATTTATGGTCAATGCTTCAGACCGCTTGTGTCGTGGAGAAAATGTTATTAATCACTAGATATTTATTATTCTATGGTCTGTTGATTTTGACACATTTTTGTTTTGAATTCATATGATTTGTTATCAAGAACATTATTTCGCACCTTTCATATTATAGGGGCACAATTCGAAAAACATGAATGTTGGGAAAGCGCGTTTGATTGTTGAGCGCTTCTGTTCTCACAAAATCAGTCATACATAAAACAAAACATTGATTGCAAAATAATATAAATGCGTGTCGGGACCACAATTCAAAGCTAGGTGAGATGGTTGATAAAAACGGAGGACCGGGGTATCCCCCCCAGTAGATAGATTGAAGAAAGAGAAATACTAAAATACCTAGACCGTAGCGCCCTGCCATGAACACGGTACAATTAATGTTATTTTACCGTGCCATGAAAATAACTCAAATAATTTTTCGCTTTTTGTTATCTGACGAAAAAAGTACCTATGGTTTTCCATCATTTAGTTAAAGGTACACCAAAGTAAGTTTATGCATTCCCAGTAATGTAACTAAATTTAGAATTAAAAAGTTTATTTAGAATTAGGTATACAGGCTACACATACATATATATATATATATTGATATGAACGTGTGTAGCTCCATTAAACAAAATATGTCTTGAGTTTCTCTCATAGTTTCCAAAATCCTATTGTTTGCATTTTCTTTGTTAATCTGAAAGTAAATTATTATGTTGCATAAATAAGCAAATTTCGTGAGTCCATGTTTTCTATACTGAGATAAGTTTGTTTCGAACGTCGGTGTAATTTACGATAATTTGTGGCCGAGTAACCTTTTAGTACAAACACCTGAATAACAGATGTGGGTATGACGTGTCAAAATTACAAAACATCATCGCAAAACGAAGACAGCAAAATGATAGCAAACCTAAGTATATATTTTTTAAAAAACAATAAACGACTGCTTTTTTTAAATATATAAAAGCTTCTAAAAGGTTGATTACTATCGAGATAATCAAGTTAGAAAAATCGCATTTAAAAAGGCAAGTCATTTTAACATTATTCATTTAAGACGTTGAACAATGTCTATGTAACAGGAATTTTGATGAAATTAAAAAAAATAATAAACGTATTCGTAACGGTAATTGTGTTACATTAACCAGAATCGTGTCAATAGAGAACGGATAGGATGCGTAGCCGCAGGAGGCAAATAAGATATTAACTAAATACAAGATTTGTCTGAGAGACCGCCGAGATCTAATGATTGATGATTTGAATGGCTGATGATTACGTGGCACGAGCTTCGAACGATCAATTAATATAAATATCGCATACGTCAGTGTTCGAAATTTGTCATTAATTAAAGTAGGTTCAAACAAAGCCATTGAAACCAGGCTGTTAATAAATAGGCATGATCTATTTTCGGCCGCATCAACGCTTAACATCAGGTGAGATGGCGGCCAAATGTCTTATGTAGTAAAGTAAAAAAAACAATGTCGTTACATAAAACCAAATCCGATGCAGTAAAGTGGTTTTTGAACTTTGATATCAGTATTGGCTTCATTATGAATTAATCTGACTAAACCTACTTTATAAAAAAGTGCACCGTCAACGCAAATATTTAATACTAAATGTGTCCTAAATATTTACTGAACTAAATAAATTATTTTTTCTCTGAATGATATGGCTCATGCTAATAGCATTCAGAGAAATAGAATAAACATACATTTCCCTTACAAAAATTGTAAAGCACGATTTTTAACTAAATTGTATAACAGACCAAAATCTCATAGGTCATCGATCTCTATTACCTACTCCATTTCAATTATCCGCCATCAAAGCGCAAGTTACATTGTGAAAAAACATTATTATTATTATAATCCATACTCAATTTGCATGTTTCATTTTTATTTTCACTCTAACACTTTTTGATTAAATCCAATTGGAGACGGATTGCTACAAGAAACGTAACAAAAAAGGAGTATTACATTATGATGTGGACTGTACTAATAAGCCGTTTCCGAACTGCAAAAACCACATCTTCATTTCTAATAATAACGGCGACTAAGAAAATAAATAAGACGGCAGCCTTTGATATATGTTATAATAATGATGCCAGAGTAAAAAAGGGTATTGAGCGTAGCGGCATGCATCCGGCGTCTTATGGCGTCACTTAATTCACAATTTTTCAACTCATAATCAAAAATATTAGTGCCATTGTTACTTTACTTACACGTTATTTATTTAACATATTTAAAACATAGCATATATAGCACATAGTTTATGTAATTTGCGTTCATAAAAAAAGCAAAGGATCTCCAAACACAAATGAAATACATATACCTATCGGCAGAATAAATATTCGTGTGCATGAACATATCTGTTTGTATTGAACCGGGTGTAAATGTAGTCAAAAGCAAAATAAAGTACGTATAAATACCTTTGTTTACTTCTCCTATATTGAACGATCGTTTCTTTGTTTTGGGTTAGATGGGGTTGTGTGAGTTGTGTCTGATAAATCTGATATTTATAATTATTGCTACTTTACTTAACGCATGTATTTCTTTTTATGTATATGTAGCCGCAACCAATTTAATATCGATAGATAATTCATCAAATATTATTTAACAATTATTTAACGCGGCAACAATGCAATTAATCCTTAATGATTTTAAGGACAGTGTTTTGAACAAAAAACATAAGTGTTTCCTGTGGCGGCGATTGTTCTAATTACATTTTATTAATTCATAATTTTCCAATGTTACATCTCTTATAAAATCATTAAACATTAACATTTAAAGCTTAATTTAAATAGTAAAATAATTATTCCAGCATAACTGAATTGAAGTAATGCTGTTTTGATAATAAGTTACCAACACGAGATTAGCGAACACTATATCCGTGTATTTAGAACAATTAACTAATGTTTTTAATTAATCAGAAATAGAAATCTGTTTTGTTAATAACAATCTTAATACCGATAAATATTATTATAATATCTAGTGAATATTAGCTATCATTAATTAAATTGTTGAGTTAAGAATTCATATTAGGATGTTTTATAATCCACTGTTTTGATTGTTAAGTTCCGGCAACCTTGGATAGAAAATTATTTTGTTAGACACTTATTGTTGTCTTTTGTATTAGAATTATGAATAAGCTTAATTAATTAAGTTATTAATAGGCAAATATTTGTGAGCGTCTAGTTGCAAATTATCTTAATGTCATAATAATTGGATGCGCGTGCAGCGCCATAGTTTGTAATACGACGAAATGTAAGTTTGACATGGCGTTAAGATGGCGGCGTGTGAAGCGCCGAAATGTGGAGCCAATGATTGAAATTTGAAGGACATTCTGGTTTGAGATTTGGGTCGTGCTAGTCATGTAAGTAAGATACTAATTGTTGTATTGTAATATTTGCAATAAAAGAGTTAAGTTAATTATTATTTCTTTTACTTCTCAAACCTAACTTGATTTTAGTAAACTAAACAGTTTGATTCTTAATATTAACATGAATCGTTGGCATTAACTAATCGCCAAAGATACTGTTCATACATTTTGTTTATAAATTCTATGTGCTCCGACTTATAAAAATTATATAACTATTGTTTTTGGAAAGATTGCCCGCCAATTTATTCCAGCAAATGGAAGTTGACGGTGACATAAACAAAGTCTCAGTAGGTACTGCTGAGTTTGTATGTGTTATGTATGAACTATAGGGTATGTCGATAATAAGTTTTTGTGTAAGACTGCCACTATTGTAACATCGGTATACTTACCAGTCTCGTAATAAACGCAGATACGTAAACAGTTTTTTCTTATTGCTCCACTTAAACTGGCGACGATTTGGAGGATTTTCTAAGCAAGAACCAAAGGCCAAGGAAGGACAATGTCGATTGGAAGAATACAGGAGTTCGATATATAGCGGCAGTTGGTCGGCATACTGTGAGCGCCTACGTATATATTTTAAGGCAAACAAAATTCAGGAAGAATTGTACTTGCCCACATTAATATCGTTAGTAGGCGACCAGACATACTTGCTTATGGTGTTTCTATAGCCAATAATGACTAATCTATGTTATTGAATCCATAAATTAATAATACCAACTACATTAAATCAGATTATATAAGCGTTATATAACATAATTGACAATGATAGTTGTGAAGATTATATTCTGTCGACACTGCATTAGATGTTTGTATTGTGGTTAGGGTAACCACCTGATAAGTAGTAATGTTTCACATAATATTTGTACTTTAAACAGTCTAAGTATGGTGTCTATTATATTTTAAACCATGATAGTGGTCACTTTAAAAGATTACGCATACAAGCAAGAGCAGTGGCTTAAATCACGTAATGGAAAAAGCTTTTAAAGTATCTAACCATTTCGTAATTGTTTTGAAAATAAGTGTTTTAAATTAGGATTTTCTTATTAAAGCAAATAGTCTGAACCAGTACCCTGTACCCAATGAAATTACTGGGTATAAGAGATTCGGCGTTGCAGTACACAACTGAAACTAATTAATTTTAGCCCTTATTCCAGTCACAGAATAACTTTTAAAAATGTCTCAATTGAATAAAGAATTGCTTTTGTATTGAATTTTGGGTACACCATGATGAATAGAAGTCCTCTACAGTATCAGTTACTGTCTGAATTATTTTCTGAACACTACGATCTGGCGACCTTAAAAAAGAGCGTATTCCCATTTAAAACATCAGCAATGCATTTATATCCTCTGTAAAAGTACATGGGCGATGGTTTCATTTACCATCAGGAGAGCCGTCTGCACATTTGACCCTATCACATACATAAAACTACATAGTTTGGTAGATGACAACCCTAATTGCTAGCAGTGACACTCAATGTTGATGGCACAACAGTGACAAACGGGGCGAACGTGTCGCGGCAAAAAGCTCCCATTTTGACAGCCAATTTGTCGTTAATGTGATTGGCACGGATCATGTAAAAAGTGTTGATATGTTGTTTGTCGGCACGTGGAGGGGCTTGTCACGCTTGTCACTGTTAGCGCCGATGGGTTGATGTTTATCAAATGCTGAAAGCATCCGGCAGCGCATTTCTATACTATGCACTCAAGTTTTGCAAATTGCGATGTCATTTTGTCATCTCGTGCAAATAAAAAAAAAACAAGTATTTTTTATACAATTATTGAGAAAAGTTTAGGATAGCTACAATTACCTACCTGTCCGTGCGTGATCCATTCCATCCAACAAACGAACGACGTTCTGGCGGGCATACAATATGCATTAGAGAGAAGTATGATTCCAATAAAAACATTGATAGAGGCCAACTGAGTGGCTAGAATTTTTGATGAAAATTTAATCCAAAAATGGTTAATTTTCATATGAGGATGTAATTTGTTCAAAATACTCGTGCCATGCCTACAAAAGACAAAAAAAGCTATAAAACATTATGTAACATGCCTACGGTACATTAGGCCTTTAATGGCGCCGTTGAAAGTTTATAGCTTTATTAAACAACAAACATAAATGGTTTGGTCCATAAAATTAATATTTCAACCGATCCGCAACCTGTGATTTTGATCACAAATTACAGGCTTCATGATGATTAATATCGTATAAATGAAGACATGGCCAGTGCAAATATGGCGGAACTAAAGGAAATCGCGTGAGTCTCAAATGATGGCCATTTATACAAAATGAGAAGCGTGTGCCCGAGCTGGCTATCCATAGCATAAAATAATCTTGTCGTGGGTACAATTTCACTTTGTTATGTTTTATTTTCCTTAATCATGCGCACGGAGAAATAATCAAGTCGGCAGCTTCTTTTTTTAATATTCAAGTTATTCTCATCAGAAGCCTTACCTATATAAATAACGCACAATTATAGTTTTTGGCCTCTACAATTAGCGGCTTAGGTCAATCATTCGTTCAGCTGGTCAAAGTATTTTACAAGATACTAATTTTATTTAGTACAATTAAATATAAATTTCAATTTTTGTTTTCAAAGGAAACAGTCAGTCGGAGTCGGGAATATAGGATTAGTCTCAGGTTTCCTACACTCAATGAATATTTACTCATTACAAACATGGACGTGTAAAAAAATATGGACGGAGTCTTCCTTAAATACTTTTTCGGACTTAAAACTGAATAAAATTAGCCCAGATTTTGTATGGAAAACTAAGGCATTTGAGTCGCATCTGTCAACAGAGTTCAGAAAAACATGGCTTGCGTAATAAAATAGCGCTAAAAACAGAATTGATCAAAGAAATAAAACAGGAATTACTTTTCGTAGTTAAATTAACAACTCGCTTACTATTTCTCGTTTAAAAAATTTAAAACCAATAAACCAAAAATATCAGAAAATGTCATTTCGGGAATACACATCCGTCTTCACGCGGGTTTCCTCACGATGTTTTCCCTAAGAGCATCGGATAAAAGTCCATATTATTTCGGAAATTCGAAAGACATTGGTACGTGGCGGGATTTGAACCCGCACCCTCCAGATCGGAAGGCAACACCATAGCGCCACCAACGACCAGAACTTAAGGATATGGTATTATATCTGTGTTTATTATACTCATTCTCATGAAACTGTTAGAAAGAACTTTTCATTTTTAAAACCCTCTGATAACCAGTCCCTCATGTAGTCCCTGGGTCAGTGACCACAACCCATGCGGTAACCAGCGCCGTCTCGAAATTTAATTCTATATATCTTCAGAAAAGTTTGCTGATTCAATTATAATTTAATTAATTATGCGGGTTTGTAAACTCGGATGTTTTATCCAACGGAATTACAGCACTGTAATTGCTAGTCTTGGTATGACTGGGTAGTTATTATGTCAATAGTAAGAATAAGTCAGATTTTAGTTTAGGCCCCCACGCATCGTTACTTAGATTGCGAATTAGTGGTATTTTTATTTATGATGACCTGTTTGAAAGCTCGGTGACGTTGCGGCTAGCGCGTTCGGTTAAGGATCGCGCAAGCAATCCCAATGGTCGATGTTCAGATGGGTGTCAGAAAAACACAATTTGGAGTGGTTTCGTCCCAGTCCATGGACTGTATTGCAATAATGTTGATTTGACATGTCAAATCAACATTATTGTCAATACAAATGTTTTATGTTTTTTTTTAAATGACTATTGTTGTTGACCGCAGCTCGCAGATTGCCTTTACGGAATCACCGGGTAAAGTGCTGCGCAGATGACTCTCAGTAGCTCTCAGTCTTAAATCCTATGAGGCATATGAGGAAGCATCAGATAATGCCAAAATCATGACGGACTCTGAAGAAGAAGACTTACTTTTTGCATAAATAAAACCAAGTCCATAAAATGTGTCCATAAAACTAAAAGATTGTACGCAATTAGTTAGATGTTCAACGCCTAGTCAATAGCAAACTATGTGCTTGCAAAAAGCTACGTATCTACAGCACATCCCCTTGCTTAAGTCTAATAGGGTACGTTGACAGTATCATGACATTAAAAGCCTCTATTTCTGTCCTTTTTCTACCCAGTCCGGGTAATGCAGTGCAGCGGTAGCAAACTTGCATTTATGTGCAGGATACGTACGAGCTACTTTTTGTATTTCTAATTGACGCTGAGAATTTTTCTTTAATTGGTCTACGTAATATGGCGGTGGTATAACGGAGTCGTCATATTATTGTTCTTTTATTTAAATGATCTGCATTCATAGGTATTCTAAAAACAATAACATAAACCATATAAAAGTTATTTTGCCGCTCGGATGTTTAAAGGGAAAAACCAATATAAATCCATCAATAGATATGAACTCTTAAAAATTAATAATAACACTCAATAATTTATTAGTGTTACATAAGACAGTTATTTTTCAGTTACCAATCTTATAATAAGAAATGATTATAAATAATAAATGTTATATTCTACAAATATGTTAGAAAAATAGGTATTGAAATGCATTATTATTTGAGCGTGAACCACAGTTTTCCAAAAGTATGAAGATCACTATAACAAATGACATAGTTTTATATTCCAGCGTTCTCTTATATCTTGAAGCAAAATAGTCAAGAAATCTTCCAACCAAAGGTCATAAACAACAAATATTTGCACATATCATTACTCTGTCAAAACATTCTAACCATTTGCAATGTAACGATACCAACATTACGAGAATGGACAATCCATAACATGGCATACAAACTCAATGACCACATTTACATAACTTTAAAGACGTACAAAGTAAAGCGTACTACTAGGCCTGCATAAAGTTTCAGAAGCCCACTAAAACGGTCATTCCGATGCATAATTCACTAATATTATGTACGCGCTATTGTTCGTTACACACCGCCCGCACTGTGGGTCAGAGCAGCAAAATCTGGGACTTGACTTTGTTAAAATACATATCGTATAAAGACACATTATCCTACACAATAAATGGAATAACAAAATGTGTCGCAAAATACTCATCTGTTAGTCAAAGAATCTGTAGTTCGGTAAATATTTATTATGGGGCGCCAAAAAAAAAAAATTATAACTCAAAGGTGACCGATTGATTGACCGACATAGTAATCAATCAACGCACAGCCCAAACCACTGGACGGGTCGGGCTGAAATTTGGCATGCATGTAGAAGTTATAATGTAGGCATCTGTTAAGAAGTGATTTGATCAATTCTACCCCCAAGGGAATAAAATAGGGGATGAATATTGAAACACCCTAATAACGTTTAATTAATAATACAGAAACACTCATACATAATATGCACTCATTCTATAGTAAATACAGCTAGGAATTAAGCTTGTTGTTACAATAAATATTTTGAATTGATTATTTTGTTACTTTACCAGTGATGCCATAGTCGCTCGTATTACCATGCTGAAGAGGCAATAGGGAGGGCACATGATCCGTAAAACTAGGGGATATATAGGCCGTAAGGTTCTTACTTTGTACCAGCAAGCACCGCGTAGGACGACCACACGTTCGTATGTCCAGATATCAGCCAGATAAGTATATGCAATATTCATATTATGACGGCTCGATGGCGTAGCGGCGAGATCCATTAATTGACAATTGAAACAGTCAAACGTCTATTTCAATGGTCAGCCATCGAATTCAGGGTGGTAGTTGTCCCCCACGTCCACTAACTTCTATTGTGCCTGCGAGGTGGGTTGTGGTCACCTCCCCAAGTGCATGCAGTCACCTTCCAGTGGGACGTTATAGGCTGAATAACTGAATTAAAACTAAGTGTTTACTTCATTGTTATATTCCGTTCAATATACTGCAGGACTAAGCAAAACACAACAAGTCTATAGTCATAAAACCACGCACATATAAAAATAATGTTCGATTTCGACCCACTGTGTACCGCGTCGTGTACAGATATTGGTACAAGCATAGAGGCAGTGTAGCCATGAATATTCCAAGCTGTCCCTCCCCTTCTAGCACTTACATAACTTACCCGCCCTTGCTTTACTGTAATTTATAATACCATTCTTCCTCATATTCATTTGTTAGCGACCATTCAAAAATTTTGTAAAACATTTCCTAGTAGTTATTGTAAACTTTGTGGTTATTTATTCTACAAGAAGGCTGAAACTAATGTGTTGGGTTCCAAATTTGTACTAATTAATTATTTTAGAGTATTAGCAAATCTTCGGAAAGTTATTTTTTGAGATAATTTTAATAAGTCATAATAATACGGCCTCTAAAATATTTGTAAGCCTTAGACGTGGAAATTGAATATTCAATTGAAAATTAAATAAAGCTCCCCTATTGTCGCTGGTGGAGGAAAGCGTAGGAGAGGAATATCTACGAGTAGCGCGAAGACTTGTGTCCAGTAGTGGACTGCAATAGGTTCAAAAGAAGAGGAAGAAGTATGGCTTCGGTAACGATTCGAAAGCTCGGAGAAGGCAAGACCTATCTTAGATGGTAATGGGCTTTGCCTCTAAAATGTGATGATGATGGTTTTATTAAGAAACTTATTGAACGGACTCACAAAACAATTACAATCATGAAGCCGAGTACGGATTACCTAATAAGGCTTACTGAATATGGTAGGTACCTGTAGTTATGTTCACTTCAAGCTATTACAGACTGGTTATGCTGATTTTATTCTCCACCAATTTACAATAGACATTCCGGTCATTCTCTGTCCTCATATAACCTCTTGCTACAACAATATAATTGTCTACATCCCTGCCTCTTGAATGTTTAACAATAGAAAAATATAAAATAGCTAGTGGTCATTATAAAATTAGAAATGCATTTGCTATATTAGAATGCAACAATGAGTTCACGATCGTGCACTAGAGATCAGTGCACCGTCACAATGCAACTGCGCGAAGATGCTATTCACATTTTATTACTCACGATGTTGTTCCAGAAAGACAAAGCATATAATTATTAACGATAATTTTAGAGTAATTTTACGTGTACTTTTAGTTCTATCTATCATATTCGAGCAGAAACTGTTTGAGTGAAGAAACGTAGGCCGAATCCCAAGTGCGTCATTCATTTGATATGTGCGAATCACGAAAGCTGATGACAATATTAAAGCGGCCAATCTGCCAATACTACATATTTGAAACAAGTTAGAAAACTGTCAAAATTTTGTTAATACTACTTTTCATGAAATCCTATTTGGAACTACATACCCGACGTATTTAAACTATGCGTTTACTAGTTTATCATCTCTTTTGTTTTCTTATATTCACATCAATTTTCGTTTTCGCCACTGTTATTATTGACATGGGGTAAGCCACGAGCGTTTATTACTCTCACAACAAACTCTTTTTTTCGCAGATCAATTACATAGAATCCAATCAAGGATTATACAGACGCAAAACAATGGGCCCTCGATAACACTCCGAGCAAATATTTTCTATAAGCCATTCTCGGTTTACCAGATGCTAGATTGTTGTTGAATGCCGTCATTGAATAACAGTCTTGAAGCTGGCTTTTCCACAAAGCCGACGTGTTGCTGCGGGCAACGCTGATTATATCTTTTGTAGAACAATCTAGGTTGGACGTTGGTTTATTTACCTAAAACGGATATAGGATTCGCAAGAGAAAGCAATGTTTAGATACAATTGGAGATCAGTGCGATACCGTGCTATGGGATTAACTTTTTTAATACTGCTTCGATGAGACCATATACAAGTTCGTTTGCATAGAAACCCTTATTTCACCTAATTTGTCATAACTTTTACGCTTTTGTTGTAACTGTGTTGTAATTGTCACTGTCCGAATAGTAAAACAGTGATTGCGTTCATACGCCAAAACCACTTAATTTTTTTTACTGCATCTTACTTTGCATCTTACTTTGACAGAAATTATTATTTTTTACATATCATTAATATGTAAAGGTCTTCATTTTTCTCACTTAAAAATTAATTTTATGCATCGTATTCAAATTCACTTATTAAGGCGAGAGTAGCCACTTACCAGCCTGCTTAGGTATTTTCCCTTCAACTATTATCTTACAAATTATAATAATTTTAGTAATAGTCAGTAATGAACCTTAAAAGATCCCGCGTGCACTAGAAACTAAATTTCCTTACTCGTAGAGTTCAAAAACACAAATGCATATTTTCATATTGCGCATATAATTATCTAACCCTGGCATTAGCCTAAGAATCTCCATTACGTACAATTTTTAATGGTACAGTAGTGTTCATTGACTTTACATCTAACTAAGTACATTCAACCTCGTGACTTGTGTTAAAAAAGAGCCGTGGAAGAATCGCCAAACGTTTTATAATCGTTAAGTCCTGACCGCGATTTTTCCAATGCCTGAGGGTTTCTTATGTGCATTGCGTTTTGATTAACCATTCTTATATCTATGTCTAATTTAGTTTAATGGCTTTCGGCGTGAAATCTTTTTTGTGAACGAAGTTTTCTTAATTTTTTTTTAAGTACAGGAAAACTGATAAACATTTTCGGCGACCCATTCTTCGACGACCCATTTGGTGTTGCGGTTGAGAGGTCGGCTGCAACACCAAGGGTTCCGGGTTCGATCCCCGGCAGTACAAACA
Organism: Leucinodes orbonalis; assembly: GCA_019425675.1. NCBI lineage: Eukaryota > Metazoa > Arthropoda > Insecta > Lepidoptera > Crambidae > Leucinodes > Leucinodes orbonalis. The sequence goes on along the minus strand of PQWD01011073.1, from coordinate 27,817 downwards.
TTTGTGTGCATGAACATGTCTGTTTGTAATGTCTGGGTTTCTATGTATAATATGTATTATTTACAAAAAAAAATGTATGTAAGTATATTTATCCGTTGTTTAGTACCCATAATACAGGCTTCACGCTTAACTTGGGACTAGATGGCGCTGTGGAATGTCAGTGATATTTATTTATTTTATTATTTTATTTATTTTTGTTATTCTCGCACTGCGCTCGACACCGGAGACTACAGATGTAAGGTCTTTATACCGCTAATTTCACTAGCTACAGTGTCCTCATCCCAAAACACAAAAAAACACAACCCTCCTGTTTCATGGGATGATATCTTGCACTGCGGTGGTACCTATCGAGTCTAGTCTTAACGATTAAACCTCATTGATGATAAGAGGCAATATGGATAGCTAGAGACGACCCATTTGGCGTAATGGTCCAGACGTCAGCTACTACATAAAGGGTTCCGTGTCGATACCGGGCAGTACAAACATTTGTGTGCATAAACATCATAATCAGCTCAATAAACGTTCCCACCGAGGGATACAAGTCTACTCGTATAGGGTGGTTAGGCCTTAGTCGTCCACGCGGGCCCAATGTGGATTGGACGACTTCACACACAACCTTCGAATCTCTTCGCAGGCGTGCATGAAGGTTTTCTCACCATGTTTTCCTTCACCGTTACAGTACCACCGTACATATTAATACGAAAACACATTGGTACGTGTCGGTAATAGAACCTCAGCCCACCCGGTGGGAAGGCGAGACAGTCCACAGCATTGAGCCACCGACGCTCGACGTGCATGTACATGTTTGCTTGTATTGATTTGGGTGCTTCTATGTACAAAAACAAAGCTGTGTGTTAGTGGATATTTATTTATATAATAAGAATCCAGGTAATTCACATTTCTAAAGTCAAAGAAACCCTTGTAAATAGTCTTGAATGTGAACGAATTGCTGGCATTAAATTCCTATTTGTAAATTAGCACTTTTAGTCGCATCTTGCAGCTAAACTTTTAACGCCAGGTGTTACCTAATTTCAGGTTTACGCAAGTGGAATTTTAAGAATATTTTCCATCAATCACTTCAAATATGTAGGTAATAGATGTCAACCATGTTATGCAATGTAGAAGCGGTAATTACGTGATGCCTTTGAGAGGTGTTATGGTTCTCAGATACCGTAATCCTCTTCCTTAAAAGTTTACAGCTAAGGCTTAGTATTTTTCTATCCTCTCGTAGGATTTCGCTGGAAACATTTGAAAAGTTATTGTATTTTTTTTATGTTATAAGTGTACAGGACGGTCAGGACGCTCACCTGATGGTAAGTGATACGCCAGACTATGACAGAGCGGCATTAAAGGAGACCAACAACTGACACACAGTTATTATCCTCCATCAATGCCGCACTGCGCCCGTCACCAGAGACAACTGATGTTAGGTCTCTTATACCCGGTAATTTCACTAGCTACAGTGCCCTCATCCCGAAACACAAAAGTGTATAACACTCCCGTTTCACGGGAAAAGTTATTGTATACACATACAATAACTTTTCTAGTGTTTTTTCCATTTCTATTAATAACGTAGTTTCGACCACATATAAATAGAAGCTCATATAATTTTAAGCTTCTGTTTTTATGAACCTATACTCAAGTACATAATACATTGGTGGTAGTGACAAAAAGAACCATCGTGTGCTAACTTGGCCCAAAGATGTAAAGCAGAAAATAATTAATATCCACCGACATTCTTAAAGCAGCATCTTGCACAAATTTAAGTGAGACGCTTGTACTATATATGGTTACTTAGCCTTACATAGGTGTTTATTTATAATTATAAATAATTTAATATTTTACATAGAAACACCCAGAATACTAGACATGTTCAAGCACACAACTTTGTACCTTCCGGGATCTAACCCAGAACCCTTGGTGTAACTGCCGACTTCTTAATCGTAACACCACAAGAGTCTTCAAGTGTAGCCAGTACTTTCATTGTATGTCTAACCGTTCAGCATGGAACGCAGGTATACCATCATCAAAACTATAATGGCTGGAGAAATGGCTGAGATATAGACAAGATTCAAGTAACACAGTTTTCACAAGGTAAAAAAGTCTAATCATTATAGTACTCCTCGTATAACCAACTTGCATCAACTCCCACTCAATTGAAGTTGACTTTATAATTGAGGTCTCTGTAAAAACATGATGGTAACTAGTTGCTGTGGTCATTAATTCCCTAATGAACGACTTACATGAACTTATCGTGAGGTCCGCGGTAGTACTGATCTTAGTGGTGCCACTTTATTTTTAGAATGGGGCTAAATGGAAAGTTAAAAAAGGCTAGATCTGGCTAGATGGAGCTTAAAAATCTTAAGTTTTTTTTACTAAAAATGCTTAAATGAAAATAGAGCGACGAAAAAAAACGGGTTGCGACCGACGAAACAGCGAGAAAGTACTTGTTACATGGCGAAAACTACACGTTTTAGTTATATTTTCAAGATCATGCATAAGGGATAAATTGCCCTTTTCAGGCTAAAACTCAAAAAGGATTAACCTATAGTAAGAAGTGCTAGATTTAGCCCCAAAAGGGCTCAGGTGGCAACACTGACTGCTCTGAAGATGAAGCTTTTTATGATTGCATTCCTAATGCAATGGGGGGAGACTAGAGCCTCGACTAGTTTTGCAGATAATTGGAAAACTACCAATTATGGAAGTATTTTTAATGTATCATTCGTGGGAAATGAGTTTTAAGGGCAATGAAAACAAATATCATTGGATATTCCTCCGTGGTCTAATCGATATTGGCGATTGCTCCGGATTAACCTCTCGAAGTTGCGGTCTTGAATCTTTTACCCTATCAAATAGATTCGTATTGTTTACGTTAAAAACATAGCAATGAATATAAAAATATATATTAAAGTATTGTTGGCAGAGCGGCATCGATTGAGACCAAAAACTGATAAACATTTATTATTCTCGCACTGCGCTCGACACCGGAGACTACAGATAAGTCCGGTGAGTACAGTAAGGTCTCTTATACCTGATAATTTCACTAGCTACAGTGTCCTCATCCCAAAACACAAAAGAACATAACACTCCAGTTTCATGGGACGATATCTTGCACTGCGGTGGAACCTACCTCAGTATTGAGTCTAACACCTAGTTAGCGATTAAGCCTCATTGATGGTAAGGGGCTATATAGACAGCTAGAGACAACCCATAGGGTAAAATGGACCAGACGTCAGCTACTACACCAAGGGTTCCGTGTCGATACCGGGCAGTACAAACATTTGTGTGCATGAACATGTCTGCTTGTATTGGTCTGGGTGTTTCTATGTATTATATGTATGTATTTACATAAACAAAACTGTGTGTTAGTGGATATTTATTTATGAAATAAGAATCTAGGTAATTCACGTCTAAAGTCAAAGAAACCCTTGTAATTAGTCTTGAAAGTGAACGAATGGCTGGCATTAAATTCCCGTTTGTAAATTAGCACTTTTAATCGCATCTTGCAGCTAAATCATATAGATTCGTATTGTTTACGTTAAAACATAGCAATGAATATAAAAATATATATTAAATTATTGTTGGCATTTTGATCAAAATCAAACTTTTGTTGACTTTTTATTGGTAGGTATATCTAAGGTTTTTGAAAAATCAATAACCGCTATAATAATGTGACAAACATATACTTTTTTCAAACAGCTAGAACACATAGGAATACCCTTACACTTACAGAATCTTGCCAAGAAAATAGAAAAATAAATGAAAAATTGTGATTATAAATGAATCCTGTTACTCTATTATTATGACTGCCAATAAACGGGTTGAAACTAAGTCTATGTCACAAGGTTTTTAATAATGAGCATTCTACACATTTAAATTATTAATCTCAAATTATTCAGAACTCTCACAAATTTTGTGTTTGCGAAATAATAAAGACCAATAGAGACGCAGCATTCCGGTACAATTATACTCGGTATCATTAAACGTATCCTGTGCCTGAACAGGCTGTTTGAACATTAGTATAAAATAAAATACCATACATTCACGGTTCAAATAAGTCGTTAATCTAAAACCGGCCAGGCCTGTACGGAGAGAGTTATAAAATTAATTCGCTGACTCGTGTTATGTGAAAATACATAGACAAGTAATCTTTATATAATTAAATGAAAAGTTAACGTCCCTATCTACATCCAGCCCTTCCAACGGCTTCTTATATTCATGTTTTTATTGCAATTAGAAGTACATTTACTTGTTCATATGAACGCTAGCACTTGAATAACATGTAATATAAGAAGCAAGCATTAATACGTCGTAACTACTTACGAATTATGATAGGAAAACCATAACGTATGAGGATTTTTTTAAATGAATTAAGAATTTTGTTATCGAACGGTATAAATGCACGGTACATATAATTATTTATAGTAATGACATTATAATGTGCTCACGCATTTTAAAAGATGACAAATGGACACAAATGTTCTGCTGTGAATATTGGTTCTGCATAATAAGTTCATTACTGAAATTCTGACTTTTCTTTTAAAGAACTTTAAAACACTATGAGTAATATGAATGACGCCCTAAGGTTCCAGGACCAGACATAATACATTTTCTATTAAAAAAAAATGTCAAAAGTGTCTGGACTTCCGGCGTTCAATAGGTTAAATTAGCAATAAAGCCAGCTGCCCTTGTGATAGTAACGACTGTAAAATTTTATAGACCAGTGATAAAGTGCATTTGCTGACATGGGTCGTAACATTGCAGGTTTAAGTATTTGATTATTTACTGCCTTTCGCACTTCTGCCTAGAATAGTTACCAGTTGGCTTTAACAAAAGCTAATTATTGGCGTTAGAAATAGGTGATATTTGGTGTCCACGCAAGCGGTCTTTTAAACGATCTCCCTTTACCATCATAGGCATATACACAGATTTCCAATACAGGAGATGGGGCAAGCCGCGTTTAAAGTGCACAAATGTAAGCTCAACGAGCATACACTGGCTGCCAGTTTACACTCTGTGAGACGAGTCAAGACGCACGAATATTTGAAGAAATTACCGTTTTTTTTACAAAATGCCATCCTGTGCAATTGTAAACATGCCATCATCGCAATGAATCAGTAAATTTACCAAGAAATATAATAACTTTCACAGGTAAGAACTGAAAAGAAATTGCGACACTGGGACTGCCTATAAACTTGGCGGCTTGTCCAGTCTAATTGTATATTCGGATGTCTGTGGGCATATATAATTTTATCAATTACTATATTTATTTGTGTCTGCAAAACATGTGCTAATGCGTTATTTAGGATTGTTAATGATTTGATATAAAGGTATCGCCAAACTTTTTGGCCGCTCCGAACTTCGCACAAGACGATGCGCAGTTTACAAAATTCATATATTTGTACTTGACTATACCTGCGTAGTAAGCACTTTGACTATATTCAGAGCGGTCATAAAGTTTGGCGAGATCTTTACATAATATTTTAAACTTCCTTAACCTGTGTCGACTTTAAAAGGAAACTAACTCATCAAAATGATATTTTATTTTGCATTACTTGGACTTTTTACAAATTCATTACGATTCTTATTTGTTACGGCTGTACATATCTAGAAGACTACAAAGGTTGCCTCAGGTATTCCAAACTACCACGGTTGTCTCGTGTATTATAAACTGGATACGCTTCGGTTTTGACAGAAAATTATGGTCCTTTACCGTCTTGCATAAAATCGTTAATGGCACTGTTGATGGTGCGCCTAACACACGGTACTTTAGGTTACTATTTCGATACATATTTAAAGTTGTTGTGTTATATATTTTGTATTTTAAAAAAAGGTTTAATTTTAATAATGTAAGCATTTTTATCACAAACACAAACTTTGACGGTAAAGATTTCGTATTCTATCCGATAGAACTAGGTATTTTATTTTGAACAAATTTTGTGTAATTCTCAAATAAACTATAATTCTATTCGTTACATTGTTCAAGTTTAACTGTGTATTCTTTCCATCAGTTACAGTCGGGAATGCTCGTAAATGTTGTTGAAACGCCACGTATTTTCGTCTTTTCCATTGTGTCCTGTCAGCTAGAGTTGCAGTGATGTTGGGGTGTTATTTACGAGGCTATACCTATAACACTGTTCCGGGCTTTAATTCCACGTATTTATTTGACATTACGACACTTTACAATCCAAATGTAAATTGGTATTCCGGTATAATTTAATGTAAATGGTAATTGATAGTTTGTATAATGGTGTTACCAATTAAATCTACATGAAACAGACAGACATAGTGCACAATTAATTAACGATAGTTATGAGGCCCCAATATTAGTATTTGAAATATACACTCTTTATCACAGCTCATCTAGCCCTAATTTAATTACCTGCACTATGGGCGTAAATGGTACGAGTTAAAGGACTTGTTACTTCATAGGGTTACTCGAAGCAAGTATATTTTTTAACAGAAATGTGTATCTTATTTGGATATTTGGTCTCGAAATTCACTTTTCTTTAAATCATCTAACGCGAGTTCTGTGAAAGAGAACATCCATACTAATGTAATAAATGTGAAAGTCTTTCTGTTTGTACGTCTTTCACGGCAATACTGAAAGACGAATAAACGTATTTTTTTAAGTGAAGATAGTGGAAGGGTTGGAGAGTAACGTAAAGTAACATAGGCTTCTTTATTTAATTCTAACACTTACCCACTAACAATAATTTTAACGCCAGCAAAGCCGCGGAAATATCTAGTATATTATAAAATAATACAAACCAAATGAGGTTACCGAGGTTATGGCAAATCCAGATTACACTATCGCGATACGGTCCCTTCAATTGCGAAACGTCTTCCGGCGAAAAACAAAAACCCAGCGGCGTGATTTCAATATAATAACAAAACACGAATATTGAATAATAAACCTCCACTTAAATGGAAAGGTTAAGTCCACTCTGGCCCTCTAGGCATCAAGGCCACCCACTAGGCTGAGGGGAGGGTACTAGACCAACTACAAATACCTTCATAAACAAAAGATTTAGTTTCGGATAATTAAAAAAAATATTCGGTCATAAATCAAGACTGCAATTGATAAACAAGGTGTGTGTATAAAGTAGGTTGATGATTTATTATTGCACCTGTATTCCGCCGCAATCTCTTAAAACAGTATTGTTATAATAATACGTCTGCATTTTTGTACCAGAAAAGACAATGTAATATTACTGTAACACTGTTTTAAGAGATGGCGGTAACCCCCTGGTCACAAAATGGCTAGTGCGAAGTTCAGTAACCGAAAATGACTGTAATTTGAACCTCGTTACCAACATGTACATGTGATTCTGTGAAATGCTTGCAACATTGTCACTGAGTTTGAAACGAGTGTAACGACTAATTAGAGCTTACTTAACTTCTGTATCTTGTAACATCTTGTTTTTAATTAGAATAATTATAGTACTATTTCACATTGAATGTAAGGTCATTGCTAATCTGAGAAATGCGGTACTAAACATGTGTAACATATTTGGGATTCTTAACCTTAAAAGTAGGTTATTCACTTAATAAACTTGTGTGTTTATTACTGCCTGTACATTAAGAAAATGAGCAGAGCACGTAACTTAAGCTCCTTCTCCGTGATTCAAGTGTATTCTAAGAAACGTGATAATGATTTGTTCTTGAAACGATTATAAGATAATGTCGTTCAAATAACCGTTGGATATCTATTAGGTATCCTTGTACTGTCAAACTTGATTATTTATTTTCCTTTAAAGCCTATTTTTTGAGACATATTAGTACCTGTCCGATAACCAAATATCTGAATATCATTGCCTATTAAATAAAGTCCAAAATTCAGTTAGAAAAAAATATTATGCCGGCAGTCTGTATAATATGCATTTTCACAAATTAAAGTATCAAAACTTAGTTCCCAAATTAAAGATGTATGTAAAAGCTAGCACTCAACTTTCCTTGATTAAGATCTAGATCAATATGCAATACCACAGTATTATTTAAAGAAAATTGTGAATGATCAAATTATGAATAAACCTCGCTCACTTAGCTAAACTCAACGCAAAGCACTGTTACACGCCGGTTTTCTGTGAGGCTATGGTATAATTCTGATCGGGTCTGCCTGTTAGTACCGAAGCATGGTTCTACCATACTTAAAAGATGCCCACTATATTCCGCAAGTTTCTCGCAGTGGTATCGGTCGGAAATTTAATGACCTTGCGGGTTGTTGAAAAGTTTGTTGTTATTTTTAGATTTTCGTACATTTATTTCTAAACCTGTAGTCCAATCTTGGACCATTGTCCTCCGTTTTGTGTTAAAAATTATATTCCTTCACTGAGTTTTTGCTACTTTTTATCCATTTAGTATGATACATTTTTCGGAATCGCTTTTCGCTTCGAACGGTGAACGCAGTTCTCATCCCTTTCCATTAGGTCAAAGAGCGTCCACAATTTATATCTTTACATTACTGGGGTTTATGTTAAGTAATCTTTTCATGTATCAGAGTGCCGACAAAGCTTTTAAGGGTCAGTCGGCCAAAAGATGATAAAACGATGTTGTACTGCTTAAATCAATTGTAAGTCGTTATGGCGGGTTAGATAGGTTAGCCGATACGCGTTGTTAACGAGTCGGGCGCGTACACATCATATACTTAGAATTAAAGCTATCTAACTCCAAATTCTTGTGACTCAGATTTCGCTTTAAATGTACATTTTAAGCACGTTGATTAAAATCCAATCTGTGATCACGGTAACCACAAAGTCATCGTAATAAATCAATATTGTTGTATAAAGGAAGGTTTCCTTTCAGAGTTCCATAAATTACAAACTGTATCATAACTATTATAACTTCTTATAAGTCACGTAATTGGAAACTGAAGTTCCATAAGTCAAATGACTGAAAATTATAAAAAGTACAAAGATATTCAATTTACTTGTTCATTAAATATTTATTGTAATGAAGACCGGAAAAGCTACGACTAGCAAAGCGTACCTATAGTTACACGCATTCAACACGCTTTGCCTTTCTATGGTCGTAACATAAATAGTAAAATAATAGAGGCACCAGCTCTTGTGAATAACTACCTATTGTATAGAAAATTGTAGGAAACTATCACCTATAAAATTGAATTATTGGCGCATTGACATTTGATGTTAACCTTATGCATTTATCTATTAGATTGTTCCGCTGATGTGGCTTAAGTATGGCAGACGCAAATAAAACTTCAATAAGAGTTGAAGAATAGGGCACAGGCCAGTAATGAACAAATCCAAGGACTATAGTTTAAATATTTTTGGGCAATACCGTCCTGCGTCCGTTGTCTAAGACATACGATATTAGGACAGACGATATTAGGTCCTAAAGAGCAGTACTTAATACTATAAATTTATGTAAAAATATGTTACTTCCAAAACAGTTTTTTTTAGTTTCATTCGGAATATCAACAACACCTACAATTTATTTCATTACAATTGAAATACAAATTATTTTCTACAAACAGGTACGTTTCTTAATTCCAAATTTTCAATTGTATATCAAATAATACTTAAATTATAAAAGTTTAACTGTGGAAACCAATTCTATCTATTTATTTGGGTACGGTAAATTTAATTATAATTTTGTCACTTACATTAACTTAACAATTTGGCTGCTGTTATTTTACTTCCATGTTATACATTTCACGACATCACTAAAGCACTATCTTTATGACACTGTCGACTGAATAAGCATCGTAAACCCGGCTTTGGTATCGCCTTATATCAATAATGCCCCACTGACATACAACGTGATCGTTAATTTAATCTAGATAATACAATCATTAGCCGACCGATTTAGTATAGGTATTGGTGTACCTTGCCTCCTACCTAAAAAGATGAAAGCACTTAATCATTTGTACTGTAAATGTAATGTTAGTCTTCTGTCTAAAAAATATTTGGCAAAAGTTCTTGGTGTTTCAACTGTAAAGCTAATAACACAGTAAATAATTATTAGTAATACTTGATCCTTAAAAGTTATTTGGAAGATTTTTGCTTTGGAAGAGATTACCTGCTATTACTATGGAAATAATGAGTANCTTCGCACAAGACGATGCGCAGTTTACAAAATTCATATATTTGTACTTGACTATACCTGCGTAGTAAGCACTTTGACTATATTCAGAGCGGTCATAAAGTTTGGCGAGATCTTTACATAATATTTTAAACTTCCTTAACCTGTGTCGACTTTAAAAGGAAACTAACTCATCAAAATGATATTTTATTTTGACAAATGCATTACTTGGACTTTTTACAAATTCAATACGATTCTTATTTGTTACGGCTGTACATATCTAGAAGACTACAAAGGTTGCCTCAGGTATTCCAAACTACCACGGTTGTCTCGTGTATTATAAACTGGATACGCTTCGGTTTTGACAGAAAATTATGGTCCTTTACCGTCTTGCATAAAATCGTTAATGGCACTGTTGATGGTGCGCCTAACACACGGTACTTTAGGTTACTATTTCGATACATATTTAAAGTTGTTGTGTTATATATTTTGTATCTTAAAAAAAGGTTCAGTTTTAATAATGTAAGCATTTTTATCACAAACACAAACTTTGACGGTAAAGATTTCGTATTCTATCCCGGTAGAACTAGGTATTTTTATTTTGAACAAATTTTGTGTAATTCTCAAATAAACTATAATTCTATTCGTTACATTGTTAAAGCTTAACTGTGTATTCTTTCCATCAGTCACAGTCGGGAATGCTCGTAAATGTTGTTTAAATGCCACGTATTTTCGTCTATTCCATTGTGTCCTGTCAGCTAGAGTTGCAGTCACAGACATCCGAATATACAATGAGACTGGACAAGCCGCCAAGTTTATAGGCAGTCCTAGTGTCGCAATTTCTTTTCGGTTCTTACCTGTGAAAAGTTATTATATTTCTTGGTAAATTTACTGATTCATTGCGATGATGGCATGTTACAATTGCACAGGATGACATTTTGGGAAAAAACGGTAATTTCTTCTAATATTCGTGCGTCTTGACTCGTCTCGCAGAGCGTAAACTGGCAGCCAGTGTATGCTCGTTGAGCTTACATTTGTCGCACTTAAAAACGCGGCTTGCCCCATCTCCTGTATTGGGAAATCTGTGGTTGCAGTGATGTAGGGGTGTTATTTACGAGGCTATACCTATAACACTGTTCCGGGCTTTAATTCCACGTATTTATTTGACATTACGACACTTTACAATCCAAATGTAAATTTGGTATTCCGGTATAATTTTAATGTAAATGGTAATTGTATAGTTTGTATAATGGTGTTACCAATAAAATCTACCATAAAACAGAACAGAATAGTGCAAAATTTTATTTAACGATAGTGGAATTCTGAGGCCCTAATACATCAGAGTTCTAGTACTGAATTCCTTTCCGTGGCAATGCATAATGCATTTTTATTTGGATATTTGAAATATACACTACATTATCACAGCTCCATCTAGCCCTAATTTAATTACCTTGCACTATGGGCCGATAAATGGTACGAGTTAAAGGAGGCTGTTACTTCATAGGTTACTCGAAGCAAGTATATTTTTACAGAAAGTGTATCTTATTTGGATATTTGTCTCGAAATTCACTTTTCTTTAAATCATCTAACGCGAGTTCTGTGAAAGAGAACATCCATACTAATGTAATAAATGTGAAAGTCTGTCTGTTTGTACGTCTTTCACGGCAATACTGAAAGACGAATAAACGTATTTTTTTAAGTGGAGATAGTGGAAGGGTTGGAGAGTAACGTAAAGTAACATAGGCTTCTTTTTATCTAATTCTAACCCTCCACTAACCTAAAATAATTTTAACGCCAGCAAAGCCGCGGATAATATCTAGTATATTATAAAATAATACAAACCAAATGAGGTTACCGTGGTTATGGCAAATCCAGATTACACTATCGCGATACGGTCCCTTCAATTGCGAAACGTCTTCCGGCGAAAAAACAAAAACCCAGCGGCGTGATTTCAATATAATAACAAAACACGAATATTGAATAATAAACCTCCACTTAAATGGAAAGGTTAAGTCCACTCTGGCCCTCTAGGCCCCAAGGCCACCCACTAGGCTGAGGGGAGGGTACTAGACCAACTACAAATACCTTCATAAACAAAAGATTTAGTTTCGGGTAATTAAAAAAAATATTCGGTCATAAATCAAGACTGCAATTGATAAACAAGGTGTGTGTATAAAGTTGGTATATGATTTATTATTGCACCTGTATTCCGCCGCAATCTCTTAAAACAGTATTGTTATAATAATACGTCTGCATTTTTGTACCAGAAAAGACAATGTAATATTACTGTAACACTGTTTTAAGAGATGGCGGTAACCCCCTGGTCACAAAATGGCTAGTGCGAAGTTCAGTAACCGAAAATGACTGTAATTTGAACCTCGTTACCAACATGTACATGTGATTCTGTGAAATGCTTGCAACATTGTCACTGAGTTTGAAACGAGTGTAACGACTAATTAGAGCTTACTTAACTCCTGTATCTTGTAACATCTTGTTTTTAATTAGAATAATTATAGTACTATTTCACATTGAATGTAAGGTCATTGCTAATCTGAGAAATGCGGTACTAAACATGTGTAACATATTTGGGATTCTTAACCTTAAAAGTAGGTTATTCACTTAATAAACTTGTGTGTTTATTACTGCCTGTACATTAAGAAAATGAGCAGAGCACGTAACTAAGACTCCTTCTCCGTATTCAAGTGTATTCTAGGAAACGTGATAATGATTTGTTCTTGAAACGATTATAAGATCATCATCATCAGCTCATTAGATCCCACCGAGGGCAGGAGCCTACCCGTATAGGGTGATTAGGCCTTAGTCGTCCACGCGGGCCAGTGCGTGTTGGACGACTTCACACACACCTTCGAATCTCTTCGCAGGCGTGCATGAAGGTTTCCTCACGATGTTTTCCTTCACCGTAAGAGCGTCGGATAACGTACATATATTTTCGAAAATTCGAAAATACATTGGTACGTGTCGGGATTTGAACCTCAGCCCTCCCGTAGGAAGGCGACAGTCCACACCACTGAGCCACCGACGCTCGATTATAAGATAATGTCGTTCAAATAACGTTGGATATCTATTAGGTATCCTTGTACTGTCAAACTTGATGTATTTCCTTTACAGCCTATTTTCTGAGACATATTAGTACCTTCCGATAACCAAATATCTGAATATCATTGCCTATTAAATAAAGTCCAAAATTCAGTTAGAAAAAAATATTATGCCGGCAGTCTGTATAATATGCATTTTCACAAATTAAAGTATCAAACTTAGTTCCCAAATTAAAGATGTATGTAAAAGCTAGCACTCAACTTTCCTTGATTAAGATCTAGATCAATGTACAATACCAAGTATTATTTATAGGAAATTGTGAATGATGAAATTATGAATAAACCTCGCTCACTTAGCTAAACTCAACGCAAAGCACTATTATCGCCGGTTTTCTGTGAGGCTATGGTATAATTCTGATCGGGTCTGCCTGTTAGTACCGAAGCATGGTTCTACCATACTTAAAAGATGCCCACTATATTCCGCAAGTTTCTCGCAGTGGTATCGGTCGGAAATTTAATGACCTTGCGGGTTGTTGAAAGTTTGTTGTTATTTTTAGATTTTCGTAAATTTATTTCTAAACCTGTAGTCCAATCTTGGACCATTGTCCTCCGTTTTGTGTTAAAAATTATATTCCTTCACTGAGTTTTTTTGCTACTTTTTATCCATTTAGTATGATACATTTTTCGGAATCGCTTTTCGCTTCGAACGGTGAACGCAGTTCTCATCCCTTTCGATTAGGTCAAAGAGCGTCCTCAATTTATATCTTTACATTACTGGGTTTATGTTAAGTAATCTTTTCATGTATCAGAGTACCGACAAAGCTTTTAAGGGTCAGTCGGCCAAAAAGATGATAAACGATGTTGTACTGCTTAAATCAATTGTAAGTCGTTATGGCGGGTTAGATAGGTTAGCCGATAGGCGTTGTTAACGAGTCGGGCGCGTACACATCGTATACTTAGAATTAAGCTATCTAACTCCAAATTCTTGTGACTCAGATTTAGCTTTAAATGGACATTTTAAGCACGTTGATTAAAATCCAATCTGTGATCACGGTAACCACAAAGTCATCGTAATAAATCAATATTGTTGTATAAAGGAAGGTTTCCTTTCAGGTTCCATAAATTACGAACTGTATCATAACTATTATAACTTCTTATAAGTCACGTAATTGGAACTGAAGTTCCATAAGTCAAATGACTGAAAATTATAAAAAGCACAAAGATATTCAATTTACTTGTTCATTAAATATTTATTGTAATGACCGGAAAAGCTACGACTAGCAAAACGTACCTATAGTTACATGCATTCAACACGCTTTGCCTTTCTATGGTAACATAAATAGTAAAATATATAGAGGACCAGCTCTTGTGAATAACTACCTATTGTATAGAAAATTGTAGGAAACTATCACCTATAAAATTGAATTATTGGCGCATTGACATTTGATGTTAACCTTATGCATTTATCTATTAGATTGTTCCGCTGATGTGGCTTAAGTATGGCAGACGCAAATAAACTTCAATAAGAGTTGAAGAATAGGGCACAGGCCAGTATATGAACAAATCCAGGACTATAGTTTAAATATTTTGGGCAATACCGTCCTGCGTCCGTTGTCTAAGACATACGATATTAGGACAGACGATATTAGGTCTAAAGAGCAGTACTTAATACCTATAAATTTTATGTAAAAAATATGTTACTTCCAAAACAGATTTTTTTTAGTTTCATTCGGAATATCAACAACACCTACAATTTATTTCATTACAATTGAAATACAAATTATTTTCTACAAACAGGTACGTTTCTTAATTCCAAATTTTCAATTGTATATCAATATAATACTTAAATTATAAAAGTTTAACTGTGGAAACCAATTCTATCTATTTATTTGGGTACGGTAAATTTAATTATAATTTTGTCACTTACATTAACTTAACAATTTGGCTGCTGTTATTTTACTTCCATGTTATACATTTCACGACATCACTAAAGCTATCTTACGACACTGTCGACTGAATACATCGTAAACCCGGCTTTGGTATCGCCTTTATCAATAATGCCCACTGACATACAACGTGATCGTTAATTAATCTAGGATAAATACATATTGCCACCGATTTAGTATGGTATTGTGTACCTTGCCTCTCCTAAAAAGATGAAAGCACTTAATCATTTGTACTGTAAATGTAATGTTAGTCTTCTGTCTAAAAAATATTTGGCAAAAGTTCTTGGTGTTTCAACTGTAAAGCTAATAACACAGTAAATAATTATTAGTAATACTTGATCCTTAAAAGTTATTTGGAAGATTTTTGCTTTGGGAAGAGGATTACCTGCTATTACTATGGAAGTAATGAGTAATGGCGTGTCTAGCCGGAGTACCGTGATACTGTGGGCTTGGACTGTGATTGTATCGGTACTATTTCGGTTTATAGCCCTCTATAGTGTTGAATTTGTCATGAGCATTTGATAAACAACACTATTAAACATTTTTCCCATAATATTCTACTTCTGTAGTAGGCTTGATACAGGTGTTATGCTCATCTGTTTTAGGATGAAATAGTGTTTTACTTTTGCCTTTTGACGGATTTATGCGTATTTTTGTATGGGTACCAAAATCAGACTTTGTTTTCTGCCGCCATAGTATTACTATAGCTGTGGTCGGGGTTGAATTAAGACAGTAAAAATAATAACTGGTATGAACTTTATTAAAAAGTTACCGATATAGGTTCACTTATTCGTTTACCAAAGGCTATAAATTTACTTTTGGTTTCATTTAGGGTAAGTACATTAGTTTGCAACCATTGAGTAGCAGTTCGGAGTCCATGCTCTGTTACGCTCTTAACCTCCTCCCATGTTTTACCATAGAAAATCATGGCCGTATCATCTGCGTACGTGATAATTCTACAGTTTTTTAAGTTCAGATTACACAATGAATTAATGTATACAAGGAAGAGGGTAGGGCCCAGAACACTGCCCTGCGGAACACCATATAGCACCGGCTCATCAACAGAAGTGTAATCACCGATCTCACCCTTTGGGTCCTATTTGTAAGGTAACTAGTGAATATGTCAAGAGGCTTTTCCACGTACCCCAATTATTTCTAATTTGCGTAAAAGTAGTGAGATTGACACGGTGTCAAACGCTTTCGTGATGTCCAAAAATAGGCCAAGACATTTATTTTTCTTATCCAGTTGGGTAGCAATGTAGTCAGATAATTCAGTCACAGCATCGGCAGTGGACCTACCTGATCTAAATCCATACTGGTTATTGGATATTATATTTTCATTTTCTAGATAATAAACACTTGATCTTCTTAGCGCATCTGATAGTTAAAGCCTTGATGTTGTCATGTATTCGAGAATCATTGCGGGAAGTAAGTTATGACTTGTTGGTTGTTTACTTGATGCCATTGTTAGTTCCATCAACACATTTTTTTTAAATATAAAAAAAAATTAGCGAATCAGATTATCGTTATCCGAAACAGCTTTACTAAAATCAAAACTGTTAAAGCGGAAGAAATAGGTGAAATTGAGGTACCTACACCACGATACCACGCAGACCACATTTACAGCATTCTAAAAGAAGGGTTTTTAGTTTCTAAAAGTAATTTAAGCTGCCAAGAATTAATAATTTTACAAGGTCCTACTTTTTTCGCAATAAATTAATTGACTACATGGTATTATTTCTTTAAAATTAACATAATATTTGCCAGTTAACAAATACATTCAAAGCAATTGCTACATAAGTGCCACGATAGCAAATAAACTTAACAAAACCAAATACCATTTAGGGAGCCCATAAGCGAACATAGTTACGAAAACTAAAATAAATACGTCAGTATAATTTAATAGACAGATTATATCTTTTATCGGTCCTGTTGAAAATAGAAAGCTTGTATTAACCTAAACTAGATATCTATTATTTCAGTAATGTAAACAAATAAACCTTTAGTTCACAAACAGTACCTGACTCAAATAGACTCCGTAAATGGATCGATGGGAGTCGCTCTAATGCTGCAGTCAAATGCAAACCATAAGTATATGTTATGTAGTGACACAGTATTAAATTTCTTATAAAATTGAGAAAGGGAGAAAAGATATATTTATCAGTTTCTCCCCTTGGAATACAGAAAGAGTAAAAAACATTTTCTAGGGAAGCACCTTATATAGAACAGAGAGTTACATTAGCAACTTTTATTTAGGTAGGTTATAGCTTTTTAACTTAGCATTGCAGGCTCTAGATCACAGAGACATCTATTTAATAGCTGGATGTCGAATATAAAACAATCAAGTAAACATTCTACATAGTACCACTGTAGGGCACAAAACTTAGGTATGGAGAGATTGTACCGTAAAGATGGCTCAATGCGATTTGGTGGGGTGTTAACAACAAAACTACTAATAATCCTACTATCTAGTACTCCAGTTCCGCAGCTGATGGGTATTCCAAAGCACGGTCAGATGATCCCAGATGATCTACCTTTGCGGAAGTTACTTTACTTTATGCGATCCTCCACCGAATGCATTACCAATTACGCCATTAACCCTCTACAAAATAATTCAGATAATAAAGTAATATAATAAAATAATAAAGGTTTAGTAAAACGTTCGATTTTTCAGTTTGACCGCGACACGGCCACAATGCGCGGCCGATAAGCGAGTCACGACCGCTTCCGCGCCGGGGACTCTTCGACATCTGCTGATCAGCCACTACGCTAACTGCCTAATACACAATTTCCTGACAATGCCGAACTACTATTTGAATTACTATTTGAACTTATATAATACTTTACGGTTGCATTTAAATAAATCGAAGCAAGCTTATTATTTTATATTATTTAGAATTTTGATCTTATTTTAATCCTTTTTTTTTCGTTCGTTTTCAACGTAAAATTTAAATCAAATCAATATGAAAAACTTTTCTATTTGAAGTAATTATTTTAATGAAGTTGTTATGAAGGTCTCAGCTTACAACTTTTAAAACCAAAGTAATCTAGTGCATTGTACCAAATGCCTTGCGATCGAGGCTGCGGCACTCCAACGTAAATTGGAAGATTGGAATTCGTCAGATTGGAAGATCGAAGATGCATTTTGCGCATAATGATTGCGACATTACAATGGAATGTTAACAAAATTATGGTCTATTGCATTTTTTGTCGTACATAGTAAAGTAAACATTTTTGTTGCACAAATATCACAATGGATATTCTTTAATTTCTCAGTAAAGGTACATCGTTAAAAATAACGGAAATTGAACAAAAATTCAATTCAAAATCTTACGGCATGGTAGTCTACCCGCGCGGAAAGGCACACGTAAAGCTATTTGCAATAAAAGCTCTATTAATAGCCGCTGTCTTCACCAGATAGAAAGTGCTCTATTTCTTTGCACTGACATCGAAAGAGGCTATATTTTGTTTCCGGGCTTGGACATTGCAATTACCGACTGTGGCTGTGGAGAGCGAGGTCTCTCCACAACAATAGCTTTCACGGATATAAAAGTATTTTGTGGTCTTCTCTCCTACAAGTAGAATCTAATTGTATACAGGTGTACGGACAATACTTTGCGGTGGTTAAAAGCTTATTCTAGTTTTTAGATTGTTGGCCATCGGTATATGTTTTAGTATATTTTTATATATAAATAATATATATTTAGATAAATATCTCGCTAAACTACGAACTATTTTATTCTTTGCCAGTGACCAATTCGATATCACATTACTTTAAACTTTATTCCAAAGCAATAAAGTCGAACACTAATTAAATTGCAGGCTTGGATAAGTGTTAAAAGCTTTATCATGCTTGTCTTTCCATGATTAACATATTAATAAAAATTGTATAACTATGCATGGAACTAAGAGCCTGACCTGAACAAAGAGAAAACATTTAATCTAGCATTGAAGACTAAACCGTAAGTACATATTCCCAGCAGTTGCATAGCTTTATTTACTTTAGCATCTCGATCAGTTTTCCTCATCCATATGAAACACTCGTCGGGACTCACGCACCTCTGCGGCACTTCCTATGAAGCTTAGCAAGACTGCCGTATTTTAATCTGTTTTGTTTCCTATTTTATATTAAAAAGCGACCGGCGATGTTACAGTAATTGCGTGACAATCGTAAAACAAAATCGTAACGAATGGCTAAGACGAAAGTTGTTGGTTGAATACTAAATACTTAAAACCTTGTCCCTTATTTATATTTGTTGATTTTTGTCCTACATACTAATGACTTATATACTACCCTTTAGATTAGTTTTTCGCATATAGCAGTAACTATTTTTAGACCTTCTAAAAATAGTTACTGCTAACCTACGTTTTTAATATAATAATAAAATGTAAACGTAAAACGGATTTTTAAAATGTTCTGTGCACATCAAATAAAGACAATATAGATACTTACATCCATACGAGTAATCCTGCACTTACCGTATTGATGTATCTTATTTCTTGGATGTGCACTTAAGAATTATCAGTGCCGGATTAAGACTGGGTGGGGCCTGTAGCACATTCGGTAAAGGGGGCTGGTTTTGTTTCAGGATTCCGAGCTTAGGGTATAATTTAGCTGTTTCAAGGCTTGCATACTTCAGTCGTTTCAATTTGGTTTATATGCTAGTCTAAATATAGCGATTATAATTAAATATTTACGTCAAAAAGTTCTACCATAAGTACTCATTTTTTATTATTTTGCTGCGGTCAAACGGCTACTTCCCCTGTGGTAAACTTCCCATTTGGTAAACTTTAAATTGTACCTATCAAAAAGTTGCGAGCCCTTGATACGCGGGGCCCGTAGCATTTGCTACTCTTGCTATATGGCTAATCCGGCACTGAGAATTATCTCTCTATCTATACAGTTATTAGTACTTTACTTGTACAATCTGATGCCTAAGGGCGCGGCGCCTTTGCCATCCACATGCACCTATTAAGCGCACTGTAAATCAAAGTAGACCGCCTCCGAGCGTTGCAATTTACATTATATTATAAACATGAATACGGATTGAACAAAATACTTTTTCGCAGACATTGTGTGGTCTTTAGAGGTATTATTTGTTTGTCCGTTATTTAGTGCTCATAATTGCCTCGCTGATGAACAGGGTATGAGGGAGCACGAACCGAGTCCTAAGAATGGTGGGGGTTGATTCAACCTTGGCAGGTTCATCGAACGTTCATCCCATGTGGTGAATGTTCCATGAGCCTGCCCATTAGGGGTGTTAATTTTAATTTATTTCACCACCTAGATACTAACATAGTTTATAAGAATTATAAGTTAAATTGTTACTAACAGCCTATGGATCTGTCGTCGGAAATAAATTATTTCAATTTTATTTATTTATAGTATAGGCCCGTGATTAAATAGGAGCTAAATGGCGTTGTATTCATGTCTGGACGTTTATTATAAAAAAAATATAGTCCAATCTATCATCTCTACACTTAAACGGAAAACAAATGCTCTTCAAATTCACATCACGTCACATTGCGCCACAGGTCTTCAAGATAACAGCAAATAACGTACAAACAAGGCGTAACATCTCCATACTGGTTGCACTCGTAAATAACAACGTACTGTTTGTAAGTGCCGCTGCGTCGACAGTGCACGTTATGCAATGGAAGATGCAGTTCAATGCTAGCGCCCGCGACCTTAGGCCCACCGCACATTATAATACATCGGAAAAATATATTATAATAACTTATAAATAAGTAATTATTTATTGAAATTCAAATAGCACCATCTAGCCCTAATTAAACAAGGATCTTGTATTATGGGTACTAAACAACGGACTAATATATATATGTTTTCTTTTGTTAATACATACATACTTTACAAATAAACACCCAGACAAACAGACATGTTGACACACACAAGGTTAAAGGATCATAAGATACTCGTAGTTGCTCAGCTCTAATGTGGATGTAAATGTACAGTGTTCATTAATTCTATTTGTGTTATACATAACTTTCATTTAGGAAAAAGATATACAAAAAAAAACTTAAGTTGGTGAAACTGGCAGTGATTTTCTAGGTGTGATTTTAAGTTTAAGAACCTTCAGTTGACCCTATTAATACTATAGGCGTTTTTTTTCGTTAGTTTGAAGTAGGTATGTCCATTATATCTGACCTAATTTTAAACTATGCACATGTGACGCTGACCTAACCTTACGGTGAGTTCACCCGGACGGTAATCTATTTGGGATCGGCACTGCATGTTGCCTTTATATCTTTATATCAAACAGCGTATCTAAATCTCCCTAGCGTTCATTTTTTATCATACAGAATCCATTAATCTAACAGTTTCTTCCACTTGTTGCTTCGGACTTCCACTTGTTGATGTCAGAATTAGCAGGGTTGATGTTTTTGTTAGCAGATTTTTGAAGCAACAGTTACATGATGTCATAGTGGTTACACATTTCGTAGAATATTTGTATTAAAACATGCTTGATAGACAAAAACAAGAATCGGCATACAATCATTTGTTTAAGACTACAGACATATTAAATACCGATGGCCTTTGGAACCGACTAATTCTAGAGTTAAGACCGCGTCTTGGCAAGTGTAGGGTAAGTAGTTCTACGATCCATGGACCGACGACTGCGATGCTGGGTAGGGGCTGGATGAGGTAAGCGGAGTGCTGGGGTATCTGGTGCAAAATATGATCATTGTAAAAGGAAAACGAGAGGAAAGCGAATTGCAAAAAATAACTTTACTTTGGGTTTTTTGTTGTGCTTCCCAAGGAACATACACGACTTAAGACTTTTTATAGTTTCGGATGTGAGCAACTGCGCATCCCTTTAGGAGTCAGTCAATTAATCAGTTTTTTCATGTTAATAAAAAGCCTGTAAAATCTATTTAGTAAAATTTGCTTTCTATAGCTTCACGTAATATGCCTATAATATTTATTATTTTTTGATTAAACAAATCATATTTGATTTGAGAGAGATATTATAGAGAAAATTGAAACGACCTGATAAGCAAACTATTTGATATATAATAAATACATAATTATTCACACAGCGCCATCTAGCCCTAAGTTAAGCGAGATGCCTGTATTATGGGTACTAAACAACGGATAAACATACTTATATATTTTTTCTGTAAATACATACATTTTATACACAAATGCACCCAGACCATTACAAACAGACACGTTCATTGCACACAATGTTTGTACTGCACGGGAATCGAGTCCGGAAGCCTTGGTGTAGCAGCCAATATCTCAACCGCTACACTAAATGGGTCGTCATATACGAGCATTAAGGTAATCAATGTATACAAGTATATATCGCTTCAAACTATTCACAAATGCGCCAACGTGCTCGTTGCGGACGGTAATTGTGCAAATGCAATGCGATCCCTTGTTTGGTGTTACTTCACAGACATCTGCACGAACTTGTTATGCAATCCAAGTTCAATGCAGTCTCGGGCAATGAATGTGTCGTAATGTGACCTTACGCTGAAATACGTTATAACGTAATAAGTTCATGATTTTGTAACATAACCTCGTTTGTTTTTACAAATTTCTACAATGAAATAATTCAAAGTGACTAGTTTAATAAAAAAATGAAAAAAGCATTGACTCAGTGGGTTTAGAGGGCTCGATTGCGTTAAAACCGGTAGCGATCACCGTATGGTGAGAGGCACGTTAAATATAAATGTTCAACTGGAAAGGTCTCGTCTGATGAAGTCTACGCTCCGACCTAACGTGATTCAAATCCATAACCCCGAAGCTTTCAACTCGAATTGCAGAATCGCTTTGAATGCCTAGAGAGCTGCGTAACAGTGGACGAAAAATTAGCGGGCTAGTGGAAACTCTGCAATCAGTTGGGTCTAAGTTTTGCAAGGGACAACGCAAATTAAGACCCAATAAACTATCTCAACAGACTCTCGATCTCATGGCGACAAGACGACAGATGAAGCTGCAGTCTTCAGACGATGCGTCACAATACCGGCAGCTCAATAGACGTATATCCAGTTCCTTGCGACGCGATGTTCGTCACTTTAATACAAAGTGTATTAAAGAGGCATAGAACAGAACAGAGGTTCGAAGGTGTTTGCGAGGAACATGTCTATTGGGCAAAGCCAGCTGATAGTTGAAGACCAACGGCGAAATGTAGTCTCATCCAAACGAGATTTTGAGGGAGATTGAGAAGTTTTACAGCGAGTTATATACCGCTACACAGATTCCCGCTTCAAGCTTAGCCGAAGACCCAGAGCTAAGTTAACCCGACATTTCTGAGGATATCCCGGAGTCACTTGTGCGAGATTAGGATGGCTCTGAAACAGCTCAAGAGAATAAGGCCCCGGGAGACGGAATTACCGCAGAGCTTTTGAAAGCAGGTGGCACGCCAGTGCTTAAGACCCTTCAGAAGCTCTTTAATTCCGTATCCGTGATGGTGACGCCTAAAGTGTGGAGCAATGGCGTGGTGGTGCTCTTCTTCAAAAAAGGCGACAAAACCTTGTTGAAGAATTATAGACCCATCACGCTATTGAGTCACATTTACAAGCTGTTTTCTAGAGTCATCACGAACCGTCTCGCTAGTAGGTTTGACGATTCCAGCCCCCGAACAAGCCGGGTTCCGCAAAGGCTTCAGCACCATAGACCACATACATACGCTGCGGCAGGTTATACAGAAGACCGGAGAGTATAATCGGCCATTATGCTTGGCGTTTGTGGACTATGAGAAAGCCTTAGATTCGATCGAGACTTGGGCTGTGCTTCAGCCCCAACGGTGCCATATTGACTTACGCTATATCGAAGTATTGAGAGTTTGTACGAGAGCGCCACTATGTCAGTCCGTGTACATGAAGAGCTTACACAACCTATCCAATTGCACCGAGGAGTGAGACAGGGAGACGTTATATCTCCGAAACTGTTCACAGCTGCATTGGAAGATATGTTTAAGCTGCTCGATTGGAAAGGACTTGGCATCAACGTCAATGGCGAGTACATCACTCATCTTCGATTTGCCGATGATATAGTAATCATGGCAGAATCCATGGAGGATTTAGGTACTATGCTCAATACCCTTAACAGAGCTTCGCAACAGGTGGGTCTTAAAATGAACATGGACAAGACGAAAGTCATGTCTAATATCCATGTTGTGCCCATACCAATATCAGTTGGAAGTTCTGAACTCGAAGTTGTAGACGAATATGTGTACCTGGGACAAGTAGTTCAAATGGGTAGGTCCAACTTCGAGAGGAGGTTTCGCGTCGAATCAATTAGGATGGGCAGCGTTCGGGAAGTTAAGGGAGATCTTTTCGTCCAAAATACCTCAGTGTCTGAAGACGAAAGTCTTTGACCAGTGTGTGTTGCCGGTTATTACATACGGAAGTGAAACGTGGTCGCTTACTAAGGGCCTCTTAAATAGGCTTAAAGTTGCTCAACGTGCTATGGAAAGGGCTATGTTAGGTGTTTCCCTACGCGATAAGATCCGGAACACGGATATCCGTAGGAGAACTAGAGTGACCGACATAGCCCACAGGATAAGCAAGTTGAAGTGGCAGTGGGCAGGGCACATAGTGCGTAGAACCGATGGCCGATGGGCGGAAAGGTTCTCGAGTGGCGTCCGCGTAACGGAAAACGAAGCGTAGGCCGACCCCCAACCAGATGGTCTGATGATCTGGTTAAGGTGGCAGGTAGCAGATGGATGTCAACTGCAAGGGATCGGTCCGCGTGGAAATCATTAGGGGAGGCCTTCGTTCAGCAGTGGACTTTCTAGGTTGTAATGATGATTGCGTAGCAGCCAGCATGGTTCACCTGATGTTTAGTACCCTTGAACATTAAAAAGGGAGTGATAAAGGTAGAAGGGGTGGGAAATCGAACCTACGGTAGCACTCACTAGGGACATCTATGTCTAATAGTGGACTATAATATATACATATATATATATATATATATACATACATACATATAATTATAATATATATTATACTTAGAAAACCCAGGAGAATACAAACAGTTGTTTGTACTATCCGGGTATCGAACCCTTGGTGTAATCAGCATCAGATAAGTCGTTATAAAGCGTTGTTTCACACCAGTTTTTTGTGAATCTGTGTGTGTGTGTGTATATATATACATACATACATATACATTATAATATATATTATACTTAGAAAACACCCAGGAGAATACAAACAGTTGTTTGTACTATCCGGGGATCGAACCCTTGGTGTAATCAGCATCAGATAAGTCGTTATAAAGCGTTGTTTCACACTAGTTTTTTGTGAATCTGTGGTATCATCACTAAAAGATGCTTAACATGGGGGCTAAATTAAAATAATAGATCACTGGATTAACAAATTAAAGTGGTAGCGAGCCAGTACCGTATGTCGCAGAACATATTGAGCATCGAATTTTAGAGTTGAGATAGCATATTGGCAAGCGTAACGTAAATCGACCTAGGCCCGATGGACCGACGACTTGCGAAAGATCGCTGGTGGAGACTGGATGAGCCTACCACTGAGGCTCTACCTTGAAAGCTGAGGATCAGGTTATCTGACGTAAATTGGGAACTATGTCCATGTGTGAACTGCTATTCGTTGAATAAAGATTAAGGTGAAGGCATACTAAGTGGTAGACTCGGTATTGAAGCGTCCAGGTACGCACCACCACAGTGCCAGATATCGTCCCGTGAAATAAAAGTGTTTTATACTTTTGTGTTTCGGGATGAGAGCACTGTAGCTATTAAAATTACCGGGTCTAAGAGATCAAACATCTATTGTCTCGGGTGACGGCGCATTGCGACATTGGTGGAGAATAATAACTCAAGTGTTCATAAGTGTTCTTTATGGACCCAAATTGAATAAATATATTTTATTTTCTTTATCAGTTGTTGGTCTCCTTCAATTCCGTCCTATCCTGGCCAGGCGTATCGCTTACCATCAGGTGAGCTTTCTGGCCGTCCTGTACACTTTGTAACGTAAAAAACATACTAAGAAACATTCTCACTCTCTCTCTGTTCAACCTATCGCAGTTCACTGTAGATATAGGTAAACATTCAAGGAATAGAAATGTGTTCCTTGAATTAATGTTGAATACAATCGACCTGCCAGTCCTAAAGTACACTAATATAACTCGAAATGCATTTCGTTGCTATGCATCTGGGCATTCACGCTAGCGGGTCTGCTCTCGCTCGTTTGTTTGCTGTCCCTTTGTGTTCTGGTATGTACAATGAATATATGCATTTGCATGTTTGTGACCCTGCGCTCCGTATCTAAAGGGCAAACTGCGCCTAAATCCCCAATTCTACTAAAGTGACATTACGACCACCTTGACGACACTGAAATCCATCTGTAAATTTATTATTCTGGTACAATGGTTTATAATTGTAATCGTATTGGGGAATAATTGCCACTTAAAATCTACCATAAAAGAGAACGAATGAGTGCAAAATTTAAGTATTGACATACAATAACAAATCATATGCGTCCTACCCGTACTTACATACGCAGCTGAGACATGGACACTGACTGCGGGAGGGTTCACAAGTTCAAAGTCACTCAACGCGCAATGAAGCGAGCTATGCTCGGGATCTCTCTTAGGATAAGATCAGAATGATTTAATCCGTAAGAGAACTAAAGTTACCGACATAGCCCGCGGATCAGCAAGTTGAAGTGGCAGTGGGCTGGTCACGTATATCGCAGAACCGATGGCCGTTGGAGCAGACAAGTTCTGGAGTGGAGACCGCGTCTCGGCAAGCGTAGCGTAGGACGCCCTCCGGCCCGATGGACCGACGATTTGCGAAAGGTCGCTGGTGGAGGCTGGATGAGGAAAGCGGAGGACCGGGATATCTGACGCAAAATGGGGGAGACCTATGTCCAGCAGTGGACTGCGATAGGTTGAATAGATAGAACAAATCATTTAGCGCTTTTTAAAATAAGGGGAATTGGAGCCCAGTTTATTTATTCAGGCGACTATTTTATTGGCCTTCGGTATTTATTGTGCTGTACTTTGTGGAAAATACATTATTTACTTATTATTTTTATTAATGCTTAGGAATGTAATGTTGAGTAATTAATATTAAAATTTTGTAGCCATTTGAATGCGGTACAGTCTACGTCAGTGGTGTTTACAGCAACAAATACAGGTTTGGTATTTGTAGATAATCACAAATTTAAGCAAGTTGAAAGATTAGGTCTGGTCACGGATGTCCAGGACCGAGACTGTTTCAGCAGACGAGTTCCAGGCGAGGAATGAAGAAGAACACCAAGGCAAACTGCCTTCTCAAACGAATTCTGGAGTGGAAACGGCACGTCTTGGAAAAGGTAGCGTAGGACGTCCTCCAACCTCTAACTTTGACCATTTAATTGTGAAAGGGGATTCTGGTGGAAAAAACTTATAAAATCGAGGTCCGAAATATCTTTAGCCAAATGGGGGACATCTATGTCCAGTAGTGAATTATATATAAAATATAAAACATAAGATAAAAAAATTTGGGTAGACCTTGTCCAGCATTGAACGTAAAGTATAGTAAATAGTGCCATTGGGCGATGTATTTGATTTTATATATAGCATAGATAACACAGCTTATACTTGCAACAAGTGAATTCCCCAGAAACGCATACTGCCATAAAGCACCATCGGAGATGGTTTATGGTAGCAAACGTTAATAAATTGTAATCTAGTCCGCATACTTCACAAGCAGGATATCACAGCACGATACTCCGTGTACCATAGACTACGGTATCAATGTACGTATAAATTAACTTGTAAGTCTTACAAAA
>PQWD01011072.1:0-14251 GCA_019425675.1 Leucinodes orbonalis | reverse complement strand
GACATGTTCCCGGATCACCTTTGCACAGGTATCTATACAATTACGTATTTACTATCATAAGCTTATCATAGATTCTTAGAAAACTAGATTTCTTCTAATATTCAGGGTCAAAGTAAAACTACAGATGCAACCGAATCTAAAAGAACAGTGGGCAGTGCGCCAAAAAATGTCAACTCCATCGGATGTATTTGAAAGCGATACTAATTTGACTTTAAAGGCATAATAACTTGCCTGTACGGGAAATATACTAGCTCTGCCAAAATACTCTAGCAAATATAAAATACTTAGGATTGGACTGCATAAAAATTTTACTACATTCAGAAACAAAGTAAGGATTTAATGACATAGCAACTATCAAAGTATCCGCTTATAGCTGGCTCTACTGGACTAATAAAATTGAGTTACGGCTACACTGTACTTTATGATAAAAGGTTTTAAATCATTCACAACCATTAGATGATGAGTTATGTGGACGCTGAATCTCGTCATTTTGCCCGATATTTAACATTTTTATTGCCGAATATCTATCAGGATTACGAGCATAACTTTTGTTTTGGACAGTTGTCCTCGTGTGCTCTAGGAATGAGCCGATAGCACATTTCTTTTAGAGTATTTTATCTTTGTTTGCAGTAATAAAAATATTTTTATACTGACCATTGAACCCTTTATAGCGTTCAATGGTCAGCGTATCTATCGCTTCATTTAGCAAACTTTATATGTTAGCAGGCGACTGAATAGACATTTCATTTGCATGTATTCCAAGATCGAATGTGCTACCTAGAAAATATCTAGTAGATAAACTAGCTTTAAGTTTTATCTGTGCTGTTAGATTTAAATGATTTGCCTTTCGGACGTCAAGCGTTTGAATTATGTGATCAAAATGAGTGTCGTTCATGTTATGTAGGTCACATAGTTTCCGTTGACGTTAATTTTTTTATGTTTTGACGCTTGTTCGCTTGCGCGTAGCAACAGTTTCCAGTTGTCGCCGGACTTCCGTCAGAGGGCACCGTCGAACGCGTCGTCGTGCGGACGGCTGTCCCCCGATTCCTTCGTTGATCGCCACGGAACCGGACTGGGCATCGGAGTACACTTCCCCGGGCGACTACGCACCGAGTAGCGATTTCTCTCAAGTCGACTACGTCCAAGACGAACAGCTGGCAGGCTCACTGGCTGACTCCATGAAACTACAAAGTGCTGATCCATTCCTTAACACGTAAGTTTAGGTTAAAGCCGATGCTCTTTTTTTATTTTTACAAATTATGTGACGATGCTTTATGCTTCGATAGTTAATTAAATGTTACGAAATAGTTGCAGCTACAGTTATAGTGCCCAATTTAGTATGCTTTGCTTTCTTAGATATGACAACTGCATAGAATATTTTAGGTGTACAGAAGATATGAATATAACAGTATGGTTAATGTTGTTTACTACTGATTTTGTTCTGGTTTTGCAAACATACAAACGATAAAATCTTTCCTCTTTATTTATGAGTATAGATATAGAATAATAATCCAAATATTAGAAAAGATCGTTAGTACAATCAAAAAATTAGGTTCAAATATTAAGTACCGTTTTTTTCTTAGATTGTACACATAGGTATGCGTTTGGGACGGTAACACATAATTGTATTGTGGAGCCTTCCAATTATATTGTTGACATGATCAGGTACGTCCCAACGACGTCATCGTCTTCTGGCGGCAGCTACCGGTATGCGTATGGAGCGTGTCCAAGGCATCCGCTGTACGCGCACCCAGCGCACGCGGACCCGACGCACCCGCACCAACACGCGCTCGACCACTTCGTGCGCCGCCGCCGGCTGATCCGCTGACATAATGCAGACAGGTATTACTTCAAAGAGATATCAGCAATATCATTTTCTAAAGTCACAATTTATTTATATTTGCAGTAATAATGTAATAAAAACACAATTTTTTGATTACGATCATAATATACAAAAATAATGATCGCTTGAAGTTGAGATATTTATGGAAATTCAGGATTATAGGGAATTTTGAAGTACAATTATTAAGTACAAGTATTTTAATTTTCTTCTTCTTCTAGTTCTAATTTATTTATCGCTTAAGCTAACTATAACACCACTTGTTTGTTATTGACTAAATATGCGTATAACCATAGAATTTTGCACACACAGAAAACCCTCAGACGCAGATGGTGACGACGTCCGATGCAACCCTGATGAATGGTGGGCTAATGGTACAGACGGGACCATGGGCCCACAACAGTGATGGGACAAATAATGGGAGCCCTCAATACGGGACTGGCCGAAGACCTTAATATAGAAACATTAGAGCACGGCTTCGACTGCAACGTTGATGAAGTGAGTGGTCGGAATGTCATTATTTGTGAACGAAACTCTTTATTTCCTCTGTAATTTATAAATTTAGTAAATAAACATTTTTAATCTCTTTTTTATTAAATAATCTTTTTCAAATTAAGTCATTTCATGAGAAGGGCTATAGCTTTGTTAGGAACTGCTTTATTTTATTTGGTTTTAAAATATTATTACTAATAAGTATCGATTTTAGTTTTTTTTTTCCTTTTGAGAGCATCCTTTAGTGCGTAATCCGCTGCACAAACGGTTAAAGTTTCTCAAAAATCATGTACCTATTGAGACAGACATTGTTCCCTATTAAAGTTGTAATAAAGATCCGGGACAGAATATCTATCGTATGCTAACCAAGTTCGTTCTTAAATAATAAGGTGTTTTACAAACATGATATTCATCTCTATTCCAATAACAAAAACGTTATTCACCACAAGTTTATTATTTACAAGAATATTAAATAGCATCAGATGTCGTATTATAAAAGACTCAAAAGAGCCGTTAATTAAATCCGTCTCAGTTACTTGGGTTATACAAAACAATACATTTATCTGTGCGTTGGCGTCGTACCACAGGTGATCAAGCATGAGCTGAGCATGGACGGCAGCCTGGACTTCAATTTCCCGCAGCAGCACAGCGCGATGGCGGCGGAGGCGGAGAGCCAGTTCGCGGCTCCGGCGCCACCCGTGCCACCACGCTGTCGGGCGGCGGCGCCCCCCGCACCACATACTCCGCCGCCCCCTCCTGGGTCCATTGAGCGCAAACTCTCTCACTAGTTACTTACTTAGGTTGTTCTTTTTATGTCATACAAATGTGGCCACCTTTCCTATTGTAAATAGTGACGCGAACATTTTTAATGTTTAAGTTTTTTTTGTTAATTCGATGATGATGATAGTCGAGATTTTACTGTATCATGTTAACTAATGTTAGATGTTATTAGTGTTTAATTAAGTGGACCGTTACCGATCGTTGTTAAAGTGTCAATTGTGTTAGTGTAGAGCTTTAGTGCTAAGCTAGGTGGAAGCTTGTGATATAGATAGGGTATTGAAATCGGAATATTTTTTGGACCTAGGGGGAAGGGGGCGAGTATACACTATAGCAAACTACGATTGAAATAAGAGGTTGGTATTATATAAACTATATAAATCACTTGATGTATCAGTGTAACATTTATTCAGAATTCAGATAGACTTCACGCCACATAGTAATTCATTTTAGGAGAGCATAATTCAAACGAGCCAAACGCAGAACTGTCCGAAATCTAATAAACTGAAAAGGAAAATTCAATATCAAAAGACGCGAGTTTCGAGTTAGGAAGAAAACTTAAAGAAGCAGTTTGAAGGAAAACTTGAAAATATGAACAAAAGCCTTGCCGGACGGTGAAATATTAGGGAACGCTTAACAATAATTCTCAGCAATAAATCGGTATATCAGCTATAATCTGCGGAAACTTTCGCAGTGTCCGATAACTTGCCGCATCTATCGTATAAGCACTGACCTCGTTCGCCGATGATAAGAGCTTGAGTTCAAGGCAATCATGCAGTTTCAATTCAATCATCTGATATTTTCTCATAAAAAAAGAAACAACTTTTCAGTATTACATTCCATGAATTTAAAAAGCTATCAAAAATGTACTTATTAAATGATTCTCAGAATAGAAAGAGGAAGTTTTTTTTCTTATGGCACTTTTTTTGCGACCTCCAAAAATGCGAAGCAACAAATCCCTACATCATTCTATTTTATGACAATAAGTATTACAAAAGAAAAGTACGTCACTCGTGTTTATGTTGCTGTGTACGTGGATTATGAGACGTGATGTTCTTTTTTACGGTGACATATATAGGGCAACTTAGGTTACATCCCATACAATCATAATTTTTCCAAACGACACTCCGTTAGTTTTTTCAGCAAAAACTGTTGCCTGTTACATTTTTATTAAGATTACATATAAACTGCACGTTAATTCATTTGCAATCGAATACGTAGTATAATAAATATAATCATATTAAGATTAGATACCGATATCGATGATGTCATATAAATCATTCTAATTCTAATACAGAAAAGAATACATTTTTTCCATTATGAATGCAATAATTTTATAAAATTGGTTCCATCTATTATAATTATAGATAATATTTAATTAGACTGCGATCAAGTTCGGTTCGCCGGATCTCCTGATTCAATTTCACCAATGAGTGATCCTATTTGTTCACTAATGAGGGGACCGGTCTCGTAATTAATCATATCATTTTAGCATAAACGGTTCTCGTCCGACGAGTCGAGCGATCGTTCCAGAATAATGGAACACCACAAAAATCGCAAGAGTACAACGCTAGATTAAACTCGCCTCGGTAATGACTTGTTTTTTAAGGTTACAAAGAATGAATACGTCTTTGGCAGACGGTGAGTCGCATGAATAATCTCGTTGATTTTTACCTAAACTTAACCGTTAAAAAGTTCATTAAGCAGTTTTTAATCGTAGGCAGAGAAATTACGAACACTCGTGACTTGACATGTCATAATTTAAAATAACATTGTGGTCCCGGATTATTGGTGTACCGTAACAATAGCTACTAACCATCAGATGACACACTTCTTCATTGCCAACTTGTTTTGTAGAAACCATAAATGTCTGTCCAACAATCTTAATATATTATATCAATAAACAAAGTTTCCTGCGCCAAGTCTGTCTGTTTTTTTACAGTCAGACGACTGTAAATAAAATTACGACAATACGGTGTTTAAAACACTCACTTAAACTTATTCAATCCTACCTGAATAGTGAAATAAAATAATGCTTATATGTCGTAAATTTTTCAGCCGACTCGGTACTTATATGTATGAGTGCCAAGGGTCCCATAATGGGTCCAATATTTTATTTATATAATTTATAAAACCCAATTCTATTGTTTAAAGTAAAATACTAAACATTATTATTTGTTGAAATATGGATAATTTTGATGACAATTTTCTTACAGGACTGAATTCCTTAAGGTAATTTATTCCTAAACCCAATATAACAAAGTTACCTTACTTCAAATTAATGCTAGCTTACACTTTTTCAATATTAGCAAAGAAAGTATATCAATTGTGAATTTCACTTACTCTTAGGCAATGAGTAATAAATATCCATAAATCACAGCTCCATCTAGCGCAAATATCCCGTCCACCGCTTATTCATCAGCCTTTACCATTTTCCGTCGCCTTTTCGGAGGGCGTATTACGCTACGCTTGCCACGATGCTGTTTCTGCTCGAGAACTCATCTGCTCTACCGTTCAGTTCTACAATACACGACTGCCTCTTGATCTTACTGAATTGGCATGTTAGTAACTTCAGTTCTCCTTACGGATAATGCCATTTCTCTATTTTATCCCTAAGAGAGACCTCAAGCACAGCTCGCTCCGTTGCCGTTTGAGTGACTTTGAACTTGTGAACCAATCCGCAGTCAATGTCTCAGCGTCGTACTCGTATGTAGGGCGGATTCAAAGACTTTTATATTTACACATTGCAGAAATAAATTGATAAAATACAAGGATCATAATGTTAGATTAACTCTTAGAAAAACCTTAAGGCGATCAGGAAGGAGCTTTCAAATAATCTTATATTATGAAAAAGCATGAATAGCTACATGGTTTGCATTGTTTACAAATGTACCAAAACATTGCTCTGGTATTATACTTATTTTGAAGGATAATCAACATTAAACATGTTTGTGTAAAAATCCTAAACACATCATTCATAAAATAAATCTCATAAGGTATAAGTGTTAAAATAATTCAATAAGGAATTAAATATTTTCAATGTTTACTAATGGTAACCACTGCTCTTGACACGTCACTACCAAAGCAATATCCTTGATAAATTACAGGGTACAGAATACTAGCGTTGCCGTGGAAACAAAAGTTAATTGATGATGTTCACATCACAAGGCAACCATTCGACACTTATACCAAACTATCGACCAAAATATCAGTTTTTTTTGTGAAAAAATAAAAAAACGCGTATGATTAAATTAAAACCACGAAAAAAAATAACAGCGTAAAGCGAAAAATTTGCAAACAATAGGACTACTCACTAACAAAGCATTTCATAGACGACAAGCTTAAGAAACATTTGCCGTAAAGTCCGATTTAAGGCATTTGATTTGTTGTACATTTTTATTACATTATTCTGTTGGATAAATCCCCTTGTATTCTATTATTTCATTGGTCAACACTCAAAGATTTTATTAACAAACTGATTTTCATAAAGGGTCCCGGCGCGAGGAGGTAGCTTCGTTTAAATTTCTCAACTCATCCTGTATTCCAGGCAGCAAGCCTCATAATTAGGCGCGACCCACCTTTACACACGATTTCTCGGCACTTGTTAAAAGTTTTCAATTGCGTTAGGACCCCTCCTCACGCGGAATTTATTCATTATATTCGCCCCCCTCGCTTCTCTCTAAAAAAAAACTCCTTTGCTCTTTTTTATTTCCTCGCTTATAGCTGTATAGATGTGTACTGATTCAAATATTTGCCACGTAAACGATAAAAAACACCCATTTTAAACAATAGGGATATTTTATTATCTGAATACAAAATAATAAATTATTAGTTTATTGTAAACATATGGATATAAGCATTTTTATAATAAGCCAGCGATATTGTTATATTTAGTTCTAGTTAGTACTCAATGGTGGTGGTAAAATTTGTTGGGCTGAAAATAATATGGTTATCTATGTTCCGAGTAATTTGAACCCTGATCCTGCTACTAATCTGTAACCTAACCATATCTGCCCCCGCCAAGACGAGCCAAGTGAAGCGCAAGCACTACCTACCATTTGTCAAAGTATTTCGTCGTTTTTTTTAATTCTCGTAGCGTCGGTATTTGATGAATAAATGAATATCCACTGACATTCACATAGCGCCATCTAGCCCCAAACTTGTCTTTCTTGTGTTGCAGATACGTGTTATTATTTAATATCCCTAGGATATTTGATAATAAATTGCGTCTATGTAAGAAGGTAGGGGAATCTTTATTCTTTAAAGTTCGGTATGGAAAATTCCAAATGCAATTCGCTCAAATAAAAGTCGGGGCATATCCAATAAGCAGGCGCCAATAAATTATTATTTGACATATTGACTTTGATCAGTTATTTAAATGAGGCCAACATAGTTAGGGCTGTCAACTTTTCTTGGCCCTGGCATGACATTTTGCGGTGAGTATTTTTATCACGTCCTCCTGCCTTATTTAACTCGACCTCGGTTTAACGTCACGATTGGAAGCGAACGCTACAACACTACGTAAAGAAATCAAATTTTACTTATGTAATTAATAATTTTTTAGGCACTTTTTTTCAATTATCAATCATTTCTTTTTTATAATCTGAAAGTATTTGCTATTTATTGAAACAAATATTTTTCCTTATCCTGAACTATGGGTACTTGAAAGGCACGTGATTATGTATTTTATCTTGACAAATCTTCAATTTTATTTCAGCATCTGGTGATGGTACCCCCAAAAATGATAATCTTAATTTAAAATTACCCTTTCAATGCAAAGAACACAACGTATTTAACATTTGCTTATCAAAAAGATCGGAGTATTTTTACTTTAAAAGATTTAGTGAATTTTAATACAAATAAGATAGCACCGTTCAACATGTTTGTATATTATGTCATATTATACAAAAGTTTTCCTTTAAGCCCATGGTCGTTATTACTTTTCATCTTTATTGACGCCTACGGAACTCTAAAATTGGAATTTTTCCTATCTCAAAGAATAAACGTGGGGTGTGTACTGGTAGTAATTTGGTTGAGCACGGTTTTAGCATTCTTCGCCGATGTCGGCCTCTCCTAAATTGGATTACGTGTTAACTGTCAGCATGGGCGCGCTCTCGACTGCTAACGATTTTATGATTTTATTGCGGACCCCCAAACGTTCACGGTTATGGCTGAGGGTAAATTAGGCCGCTTAGTGAGGGATCAGGATTTAGAAGTTACGATCGATGAGAGATTTGAAACTTGATTCTCGTTACATTAAATGCTGCACTTTTTAACAGACTTCAAAAAGGAGGTTGCTCAATTCAAAGTATTTATGTTGTATTATGTTCGCGGATATCATATTCGTTTATGGAACGATTTTGATCATTCTTTTTATTGGAGGTGGATATCCTGTAATGAGGTCGTCAGGGTATAATTTTGGCAGACCAGATAAATTGAGGTGACCTTTCAAAAATGAGAAGGGTGATTAGTGAATTTGTTTATAAGAAATTTGCACCCTTATGTATTATAAGACAGTTCTGCAGTAGGTCTGATGATGGAGACCATAGATAGTCGAGATAATCTCAAGGGAAGGGAATTTTAACAGCCATCTCGTGCTGATTTATTTGACACTAATTAAACGTTTTATTATAAATGATAATAGTCCACGGAAATCAAGACACTGAAGTAAGGATTATTACCTCAATAAGCTTTTTTTTATTTATGTTCCTCTTCGTGCAACGGTAGAGTCACTGGAAGAGTCACCAGAGTGTTGTTCATCTTTTTTTGTCATAGGAATAAACTCATGAGTGTTCTTGCGAAATGGTTAAAATATAAAAAAAAAACATTAAAATCCAGAGGAAAAGAGCCCTAATCCAATGGGATCACGTATCAGAACTAATTTTATTATCTCAGAGTTAAAGATCGTTTCCAAGATTATTTTATAGAATATCCATGTGCAAATTATTTTGTATTTATTGCTACGTAATAATTATTTTCTGGATTAAGCTACAATCGATATCACTGTCTGAAACTTCTTGTGTTGTTAATCAATGGGAACCTTCTAATATAAGTTCACAATACTGTAAAATTGGCTACAGAAGTCGGATCAATGTGTTGTGCCCACTATTATGATATTGTAAAATTACTTCTCTCTCTCTCTTCAACCTATCGCAGTCCTCTGCTGGATATAGCTGTCCTCCATTTGCTCCATCCATCGCCATATCCCGTTCTTCCGCTTTTCCCATCAAGCCTCCACCAGCGACCTTTCGCAAGTCGTTGGTTCATTGAGCCGGATGGCGTCCTTACGCTTACGCGTAGGTACGCTTGCCAAGACGCGGTCTCCACTCAAAAACTCGTATGCTCCAACGGCCAAATTCGTAATTTCTTCTGTATTATATTATTCAGAGTTAGAAAGTTTGAAAAGTGAAGTTTTCAGCACGTGTCAGCGGGG
The DNA here is from genome assembly GCA_019425675.1 of Leucinodes orbonalis. Lineage (NCBI taxonomy): Eukaryota > Metazoa > Arthropoda > Insecta > Lepidoptera > Crambidae > Leucinodes > Leucinodes orbonalis. The sequence continues at coordinate 4,709 of PQWD01011072.1, read as the reverse complement.
CGTTGGGCGTCGCCGCCCCGCCCTCCTGCAACAAGTGCTGCCGCCCCGCGCCCTTGGCTCTGCTCTATGTATCGAAACATTTTTATGCAGCAATATTTAATACTAGCTCATATTAAGTCCTTAAAGCGAAGGCGTAAGAGATGTGGTATGGCATGTGTTAAGATTGTAGGGTTACTCATCAGTTTAGTGTTTGTAACCTCTTTTTGATATTCTTGAAGTAATTCTGATACGAATCAAATCTGGCCTCAAATCACTTTGATATAGTTATCACCTGAAATGATTTTTCAGTGTTACTGAATAGGATCGCCTGAATAATAGAAGTATTCTACACTTCTGTGGGATGAGGCCAGATAGCATGTAGCTATTGAAATGACCGGGTATAAGAAACCTAACATCTGTTGTCTGGGGTGGCGGGCGTAGTGCGGCGTAGATTGAGAAACATAACTTATGTTATGTTTATCAGTTCTTGGCCTCCATCAAGGCGCTGTCATGGTAAGGCGTATCACTTACCATCAGTTGAGTGTCTTGGCGTCCTGTACACTTGGTAACATATAAAAGGGAACATTTCTGTTGCTTATTATTTGGAAATCCCCTGTAAATGCATGTATGTATAATTATTTACTACCTGAAAGAGTACCGTAACGTCGTGTATTCGAAAAAATGCCTCAGAGAATAAACAAGTTTATGCGTTATAATACAAAAAAAACTAAAGCTAATTGTTAATATAAACATAAAGGTAGGTAGGTACGTAGGAAAACGTCATTCGATCCCGATGATAAGTTATGTAATTTAAATTCGTGCAAGTAATGAGTGTTTAATTCAGCTTTTCACCATATTCTTCATTCCGACACTACATTGTATTGCCTACCGTTTTTAGTTATATTTACGAAATCACATGATTCAATTTGATGAAATATTCAATGATTTAATTTATAATTTCACTAACCAATTGTGTTGAAATAATAAAATTAAATGAACTCGTCGAACAATCCCGGATGTTATGTACATTAGCAAGATGAGTGCGACACTAAAGCAACTTCAAAATAGGTGGGCCCCGGTTGATGACGATATTACGACAGAACTCTTAAAGGCTGATGGACAACCCAGCAGAGCAAGTGGGTTTCGAAAAGGCACAGCACTGTGGGCCAAATCCATACTGTTCGGCAGCATATACAGAACACCAAAGAGTATAACCAGCCGCTGTGTATGGTATTTGTGGACTACGAGAAATGTTTTGACTCCATCATACTTGGCCTATTCTGGAGCGATGCAATAATAACCACATCGATGCAGATACAGTATGGTGATATATCGAGGTGTTGGAGTGTCTTTCTAAAGCAACGAAGATGACTGTTCAATTCCAGCGGATAAGGCCCATCAGTTTGTGTGCTTCAAGCTGGAACCCTCACACTTGAAATCTCAATGAAACGAATTTTGACTAAAAATAAAAAATATTTTAATGACATTCACCAGCCATCTAGCTCCAAACTACACATTTGACTAATATGGATACTAAACAACGGATAAACATAATTTTATACTTTTTTTGTAAATACATACATACATATAAAATACCCAGACCAATACAAACAGACATGTTCATGCACACAATGTTGGTACTGACTGGGGATTGAACCCGGAACCCTAGGTGTAATAGCCGACGTCTCAACCATTACAGATAAGTACAAAAATAATCGCATTTTAGTTGCGGAGCTATAGCTATAGGCTGGTGGGGATTATGGCTTGACCGTCAAGCTCTATTTCTCATTTCTGGTGCACACAACCGGTAAAGTTTATCGAATTTGTTAACGTTTGCAAAAAATAGTCATGAAATAGTCGGACCGATATGCCAAATTTGATGAACAGTCTGCTAGAGGTTCCCGATATATAATTTAGATTTCAAATTTGAGCCAAAAAATGAGTATGAAGGAAAAATAAATTTGAGCTGAATTTAATTTGAAAATAAGACATTGTTATTTCCTTACGTTTCAAATATCGAATCGAAATAGCTCCGAAACTAAATGCGACTATTTTTTTTTGCTTGTGTGACTATTTCAAGACTATTTTTTACGTTGACAAAATTATTTTTATTGAAATTTTAAATATGAGGATTCCAGCGTGAGTGAGTTCCTTTAGCTCACGGTATCGTTATCGTGGCAGAGTCACCGGAAGAGCTTGCTTAGATGCTGAACAACCTTAATGCATCTTTTCGACGACCCATTTGGTGTTGCGGTTGAGAGGTCGGCCGCAACACCAAGGGTTCCGGGTTCGATCCCCGGGCAGTACAAACATTTGTGTGCATGAACATGTCTGTTTGTAATGGTCTGGGTGTTTTCTATGTATAATATGTCTGTATTTACAAAAAAAATGTATATATGTATGTTTATCCGTTGTTTAGTACCCATAATACAGGCTTAACGCTTAACTTTGGGCTAGATGGCGCTGTGTGAAAGTCAGTGGATATTTATTTATTTATTTTATTTATCTTTTCGACAATTTGGGCTTGACATGAACTTCGACAAAATGAAAGTAATGTTTAATGACCATGTCATACCACAACCGATATGCGTCGATAGCATCTTTCTCAAGGTTGTGCAGGAATAATATATACTTGGACCAAACCTTCCAATTTGGACGGTATAGCTTCCAGAAAGAGGCTAGTTGCACGTAGGAGGATTCAGTTGGACTTGGTGGCAATCGTGCAGTTTCATCAAGTCTAGAATTTATCAATTCAGCTATGCTTACAGACGAAAGCCTATGAGCAATGCGTCCTAACCGAGCTAACATAGGAAACTGGGACATGAACACTGATCACGAGATTGGTTTGTAATTTCATAATAACTCAACGGCCAAAGGAGCAAGTTTTGCCCGGGGTCTCTCTTGTAGGGATAAAATCAGTAATGATTTTTTTAATCCGTTGTATCCACCAAACTAGGTATGTTACATACCTATACCACAACCGGATTAACATATTTCGCAGCGAAAAACGGTAAAACTTTTCCAATTTTTTCGTGGCACAGGACAGTGTGACAATAAATTCAGTTTCGGATGTCACGGGTTATAAAGCATAGGCGTTGTCGGTTATCGAGAGATTCCGGCGAGGCGGGGCGGTCTTAGCTTAAATTTATTCACACAGGGGCTTTTCGAACTCATCTTGTTCTGGATTATTTAGGGCATGCTTCCTTTATAGATACGAATGCTTGACACTATTTGTAGCAATTCCCATTAAATGTTTCGTAGTAATGTACAAAAATATTATAATAAATAAGTGAACACACTTATACAAATGTATTGGAAAATGGGATATAAAGTAAAACCGTAAAGTTAATTTCTAGGAAAATATGACATGGTTTTATAACAATAAATATGCAATGAATTAAACTAAGCGGAGGACCGGATATCTGGCGCGAAATGGGGAGCCTATGTCCAGCAGTGGACTGCGATAGGTTGAATAGGATAGGATAGGATAGGAATTAAACTATAGAAGACTTAACGATCCATGTGGTGTAATGGTTGAGACATCGGCTGTTACACAAATTGGTTCCGGGTTCGATCCCCGGGCAGTACAAACATTTGTGTGCATGAACTTGTCTATTTGTATTAGTATGGGTGTTTCAATTTATAATATTACAAATAAAAAGATATAAGTAAGTTCCTATATTAATGCGTTGTTTAGTCACCATACTACAAGCTTCATGCTTAACTTGGGGCTAGATAGCGCTGAAGCTCTCTGTCCATGTCAGTGGATATTATTTATATGATAATGTTAATAAGTAGCTGATTCCTTACAAATGACTTTAAATATAGTTGTCTAAAAAATCAATTTTCAAAACATGGTCTTGCTAATCATTTGTTTATTTCGAAAAGTATGCCAATTATCCACATCACATATTAAGAGCGGCTCACTTTATTCTGAGCAATGAGTCACACAGAGAAAGTCCGCTACATTGCTGAATATGCGACAGATTTATCGTGGTTTTCTAGAGATGTTATGTTAGTCGATAAGTTAACGCTCGCAGTCGGCTTACTACTACCAACGATTTAGGTTTTTCTTAAACATCTTTGGTATAATTAAAGCTACAGTAATAGTTTTGTATAATTAAAACTATCGCAAACTTTTGAAATGCTAAATTTGGCTAAGTAAACCAAGTCAAAATAATACAAAAGTTGTTGAAAACTGACTTGTTTTAATGACTTTATCGCTGTTCGCCGCAGGTGGCCTTCACAGCTTCACCGTATATATGATCATCATCAGCTCAATAAACGTCCCCACCGAGGGGCACGAGCCTACCAAAATAGGGTGATTAAGCCTTAGTCGTCGACGCGGGCCCAGTGCGGATTGGACGACTTCACAACAACCTTTGAATCTCTTCGCAAACGTGCATAAAGGTTTCCTCACGATGTTTTCCTTCACCGTAAGAGCGTCGGATAACGTACATATAATTTCGAAAATTCGAAAACACATTGGTACGTGGCTGGATTTGAACCTCAGCCCTCCTGGTAGGAGGGCGACAGTCCACACTATTGAGCCACCAACGCATATATATACGTATATGTGATATTTGCCAAAAATTCCACTGTCCAATAACAGTTAACTTGCGTTTTAAAGTATCGATGCTGTCGTTAATGTCCGCCTCTAGCGGGTCGTCACCTGGGAGGCGGGCGCGGGGTGCGGAGAGCCTCAGACTTGGCGACGCTACGTCGGGCAG